>PVHT020000095.1:192922-253929 GCA_004024745.2 Catagonus wagneri | reverse complement strand
TGGCATATGGAGGTTCCCAGGCTAGGGGTCCGCCCAGAGCTCCAGCTGCCGGCCGACGCCACAGCCACAGCAACGCCAGATCCAAGCCACGTCTGCGACCTACACCACAGCTCACGGCAACTTGCAACCTCATAGCTCCTAGCCAGATTCGTTTCCGCTGTGCCATGACAGGAACTCAAGATCCACTATTTTTTAATGTACCAATAAGAAAAAATAAAGTGTCCATTAAAATGTGATAGTCGGAGTTCCTGTCGTGGCTCAGCGGTTAATGTACTCGACTAGTAACCATGAGGACACAGGTTCGATCCCTGGCCTTGCTCAGTGGGTTAAAGATCCCACGTTGCCCTTGGCTGTGGGGAAGGTCACAGACGGGGCTCGGATCTGGCATTGCTGTGGCTGTGGTGTAGGCCGGCGGCTAAAGCTCCGACTGGACCCCTGGCAGGGGGAACTTCCATATGCTGCAGGCGCCGCCCCTAAAAAGACAAAATGAAATGAAATGAAATAAAATAAAATATGATCACTGATCAGCTGTAAAGGACATTCCGACTTCAGAGGGTGGTGAATTCCATGGCTCGGTTGTCCTCGAGGACCTGGCTTCTTCCCAGCTTTCTTTTCTGTCACCTCCAGCTGTTAAGCTGGCTCCCCTTGAGGTCCTATGACAGCTGTATCAGTTCTGGGTGCCGTATTTAGACATGGCAATGTCTAACCTCTTTCCGTGTATGCCAAGAGGTGTGAACAAGCGCAAGAGAGGACACGGTATTCCTTTTCAAGCCTAAACCAGCTCCTGGAAAGAAGAATCGCACCCCCCTTATCTGTTGAGACCAGCAGTTTTCAACCTTGGCTGTGCTGCAGGATCATCTGGGAGCTACCGAAAACATCTCACGTCCACACCCCAGGCCACCCCTGCCCAAACCCTCCAAAATCACGGTTTCTGAGAGTAGGCCCCAGGCATCAGGATTTTTTTGAACCCCACAATGGTGATTATTAAAACTAGTCAGTGAACTGAGGCATAGTGCCGAAGTCAGGAATCCTACGAAGAGAGGGGACGGGTCAGCCAACATCTCTGTGTCTGAATTCCTTAGGTTCCACAATTATTATTATTATTATTATTATTATTATTTGTCTTTTTGCCTTTTCTAGGGCCGCACCCGCGGCATGTGGAGGTTCCCAGGCTAGGGGTCTAACAGGAGCTGTAGCTGCCGGCCTTCGTCACAGCCACAGCAACGCGGGATCCGAGCCGCGTCTGCAACCTACACCACAGCTCACGGCAACACCGGATCCTTAACCCACTGAGCGAGGCCAGGGATCGAACCCGCAACCTCATGGTTCCTAGTCGGATTCAGAGCCACGACGGGAACTCCCTTAGGTTCTACAATTAGATCAAGTCAACACACTCAAAGACGACATACCTGACTTAGTTCTCTTATCAAGTGACAAAATCTGAGTACTATGTGATGTGACGTTTGGTAACTGCAAAAAAAAGTTATATGAAACCTGTCACAAAGAATCTTAGAAACGAGAATTTTATCCATTCTACTCAGTGATTTCCACAATGAAGACGTACAAAAAGATTGTTTTTATGAACTCATTATTAGAAGAATTCCAACTTGCATCCTGCCTACCTTCTGAAACTGACAGCGAAGCAGATAATCATTTCATCCTTTTTGTTTTGATGCCAAAAAAAAATATTGGAGGCGAATTTAACCCATTTTCCCATTACAAATTTCTTATATTTCCTCTGCTTCAGGTTTTCTCAACTATGGTTTAATTACATATGTACTTGCTAGGAGCTGCATCAGGGGTCAATGAGCTTTATGTCACAGGAGGAAACCTAGGGGGACAGAGGGCAGTGGCAATGGCATGGCTGAGATGGCCAGACTACACAGCACTTACAAGGGGGCAGACAAATGGACCCTGATTCGGGCCGGAACACAGTGGAGGCGTGACTGAGAACTCTGCTCTCACCGAGGAAAAGACAGTGAACTCTAAAGAAAGGGGGAAAGTGGAGGCGGGGGACCAGCTGTAAGGGCTGTAATAACCCCCATACAAAACACCCACAGGGCTCAGGGTGCAGCATACGTCTCTCCCTCAACTTAACCCCATAAGGTAAGAGATTCCACTGACACACCTACGTTTGCCTCTTCAAAGTAACAGTTGTAAAATAAGAACTACCTAAACTTCTCTGACTTCTCAGTCCCTCTTCTCTTCTTGGTCTTTTAAATTTACAGGTTAAGATGGATACTGTTCCTTGGAATATAAAGATTATTATTATTATTTTGCTTTTTAGGGCCGCACCCGCAGCACATGGAGGTCCCCAGGCTAGGGGTCTAACAGGAGCTGTAGCCGCCGGCCTACACCACAGCCACAGCAACACAGGATCCGAGCTGCATCTGCGACCTACACCGCAGCTCACGGCAACGCCAGATTGTTAACCTGCTGAGCAAGGCCAGGGATCGAACCAGCATCCTCATGGATCCTTGCTGGGTTTGCTAACTGCTGAGCCATGAGGGGAACTCCAGAATTATTTTTTTTTATATGTAAACTTTATACGTGTATTTATACTTCATTATTAAACTACACATTATATAATAGTATAAGGAAATAAATTGTTAAAAACTGCCATAGAAGATTAAATACAAGTATTTTCAAGTCTCATGAAAACAGAAAAAGTATAAGGAAAAGGTTCCTGTTTATTCCTATGGTTATTCCCGTGGATCCCACTACCCACCTCATAGGGTTATGAGGCTTAAATTAAAAATTTAAGCAGTATTAAATAAAATAGCACAGTGCCTGCACATGCTAAATGTGCCCTAATGTTAGCTCACTGTATGTCAGCCCGTGTCAGCTTACAGAGAAGTTGGCCATAAACGACCTTCTAAAATTGCACTCTTGAATTCCTTTAAACTGTGAGTGATCCTCATGGAGATAAATTAGAGAGGTGCTATAAACACTGCCGTGCACAATTTCATTATCTCATTGGAAGTTCCTGTAATGGACCCTTTAAAGCATCAGCACCCCGCCCCATGACTTTCTCTGAAGATGCTAGTGCATTATCCGTCTTCCCTAACACAGGGGTGAGCCTGGCAGACAGCGATGGGGGCTGAGGCCCATTCTCAGCTCACGGACTCCCAAGGTTAAGGGCTAAGAGTGCAGGATCCTCCTTTTCCAAGTCCTGCCTGAGAAGCCTTTGCTTGAGGGTAGGCAAGTCCTTCTCGCTTCAGCGGGGTTAGGTTACAACCCAAACAATTTTGACTCCTATCTTCTTTCTTTCTTTTTTGTCTTTTTAGGGCCGAACCCACCGTATTTGGAGGTTCCCAGGCTAGGGGTCTAATTGGGGCTAAAGCTGCCGGCCTACACCACAGCCACAGCCATGGAGGATCTGAGCTGCGTCTGTGGCCTTACACCACAGCTCACATCAAAGCTGGATCCTTAACCCACTGAGTGGGGCCAGGGATCGAACCTGTATCCTCATGGATGCTAGTCAGATTCGTTTCCACGGAGCCACAACGAGAACCCTGACTCTCATTTTCAAACAGAACTTTGTTAAGAAGTGCCACTAACTCTGGTGTATTCTAATGTACACAGCAAGCTAGTGATGCTATTGTTTTTCCAGGAACAGAACAATATATGATGCTAATTTCAATTTCACAGTATTTTTCTAACAACAATCAGTACCATTATATAAAAGTGCGGACTTAGAATCTCATTATTTGTGCTTGGAAATTTTTGTATTTGAATATCATATTAAAGATATCGCCACACTCCTAAAATTGATGTCCTACACAAGTACACAGTCTGACTACAGTTTATGAACCAATGAGAAAGAACCGTCGTTGCATCTTAACGAAAAACTTAAGAACTCCAGGTTTAGGAATGGTATAGCAAGGGACACCGTTCCATTTTATTTATAATAGTAAGAAATCTGAAACAACTTTATTGTCCAACAGCAGAAAATTGGTTTAAAAAAAAAACAAAAACGGAGAACGTAATGTAAGCCATAAATAAATCAGAACTGTGAACAACCATTAAAAATATGTTGTGAATTTAATGAAAAGATCTAGCTCTATATTCATTGTCTATTATCTCAAAACCTTCCTAGAGAAAACCAAGAGTTTTCTCTTCAAATCTCCTTTATCGCTTCATCCATTCTTACTCAGCCTAAATTTGCTCCTTATTTTATTGACAAAACTCAATCGGAAGAGACTTCTGCAGTTTATTACCACCACGTTTATCCACCAGCCAGCATTTCTGTCCCATTGCTCGTCCCGTTTCAATGGCTAGAGCCATCCTGGTGAAGACCAACCCTTAGTCACACGTGACATCTTGTCCTGCGGTGCCACCCACTAAAGGGCTGCACATCATTATGATGACACAAGAGGGCGCTTTAAATGAAGCCTCTTGTAAAACCACTCGGACTCAAGCTTTGAATAGTCTTGAACAGGCATATAGACACAAGCACTCTTCATCCATACAAAGCTACAGAAGAAAAAACAAAAAAACATCAGCTGGCCAAAATTACCAGTTTAGCCATCCACCCCTCCTGCCTCCCCACAAAATACATACACAGAAGAAAAAAACTGAGTTAAATATCCCTGTTCAGGTATACGGAGAAAAAAACTGAATTGAAATTCAAAAATTAAATACAAAAATGAACAAAAAAATAGAATTTATGAAACAAGAGTTGACTGATTCCAGAAATGACAGGAGAAAAAGAATCACATCAAAAATGAAGACCACAGGAGTTCCCACTGGGGCACAATGGGATTGGCAGCATCTTGGGGGCGCTGGAATGCGGGTTTGGTCCCTGGCCTGGTGCACTGGGTTAAAGACCCAGTGTTGCCAGAGCTGCGGCTTAGGTTAAGACTGGGGCTGGGGTATGATCCCTGCTCTGCGAGCTCCACACACCACGGGGTGTCCAAAAATTAAAAAAAAAATAAAGAGTATATTATAATACGGACCAGATTTGAATGGAAACTTAATAAGGGTAACTGGACAAAAATGGAAAAAGAAAAAGAATAAAAGTGGGATGAAGGAAGTGAAATTTGGCGGAGTTCCTGTTGTGGGCAGTTTATGAATCTGACTAGTATCCATGTGGGTTCGATCCCTGGCCTTGCTCAGTGGGTTCAGGATCTGGCGTTGCCATGAGCTGTGGTGTAGGCCACAGATGTGGCTTGGATCTGGCATTGCTGTAGCTGTGGCGTGGACCAGCAGCTGCAGTTCCAGTTTGGCCCCTATCCCAGGAAATGCCACAGGTGTGGCCCTAAAAAGAAAAGAAAGAAAAAAGAAAGTAAAACTTATTAAGTAGCAAAAAAAAAAAAAAGAGTGAGAAAAGCCATCATAGAAAGGAAAAAACACAGATGTTACATAATATACATGGTAACTATAAATGAAACGTTCAGTCATTTCAATAAATATGAATGGATTCACTTATCAAAAGAAAGAAAAGGAGTTTTCTGGTGGCCTAGCAGTTAAGGATTCAGCATTGTCACTGCTGTGACCCAGGTCTGATCCCAGGCCCGGGAACTTCTGCATGCCACAGATGTGGCCAAAAAAAAAAAACACTTTCATAAAAGAAAAGCATTTTTGGTTTGGGTTACAGAGCAAAACACAACTACATGCTCCATTCAAGAAACAAGTCTAAAACTAACCCAGAAAAGCTAAAAATAAAATGATGGGTAAATGAATATTAAGATCAGATGCAAGCAAATCTCTGGCTGAAATGTAGAAGCTGAAACCACATGAAGGAACTTTCTGTATCATTACATTTAAGTCCATTAATTATTATTTTAGGTTGGATGGATGTTTTACTCACACATAGTTTTGTAGTATCATGCACTGCTCATCTGGAAAATCTTACCTTACTAATTTGTGCAGATTTTTCCAATGCTTCACTATACCGTATTTTAAAAACTGCATTCTTTATAACATCACCAACCAATCTCACTGAAAAAAGTTTTTTTTTGTTTGTTTGTTTTGCCTTTACTAGGGCCGTACCCGCGGCATATGCAGGTTCCCAGGCTAGGGGTCTAATCGGAGCTGTAGCTGCCGGCCAACACCACAGCCACAGCAACGCGGGATCCGAACCGCGTCTGCGACCTACACCACAGCTCACAGCAACGCCGGATCCTTAAGCCACTGAGCAAGGCCAGGGATCGAACCTGCAATCTCATGGTTCCTAGTCGGATTTGTTAACCACTGGGCCATGACGGAAGCTCCTTAAAAAGTCTTTAAGTATGGGGAAGGTTTCAAGGTCACAGGTACAGATCAAATGTTCCAAAATTGCAGTTTCTGTTCAAAAGCCAGAATTTTATCATTGATAACATACACTTTCAGTCGTTTTCCTTAAAGTGACAGGATAACTCCATTAATGTGTGGGAAAAGTACCTGTGGCGTTCCCTGGTGGCTTAGCAGCTTAAGGATCTGGCATTCTCACCGCTCAGGCTCTGGTTTACTGCTGTGGTGCAAATGGGATCCCTGGCCCAGGAACTTTCTCTTGCCACAGACATGGCCAAAAAAAAAAGAAATCTGAAAAAAAAATTTTGCCCCTAAGTTATTCTTTCAAATAAAAGAGTATTCATGAAAAGAAAAAAAAAATGTAGCAACTTCAGCTTGCAACTGAGGTAACAGCACAAGCGCTCTTCCTTTAAGACACCACTTCAGGAGGTAGAAATAATGCAGAAGAGACAGAGAAAATATGTACTTGCCCGTTTTCCCATACATAGTATCGAAAAGACATGTACTCAGGAATCAAAGCTTAATCACAGTAATTCTTACTGCTTCATCAAGGAAATTCTTAAATGAAACAGCACCAGATGCAGATGTTTTCCAAGGGATTTCGACTCAACTTTTAGAAACTAGACGGTACACTTGAAACACAAATCATGTAGCAGAAATGCCTCTACCATTTCTCCATTAAACTTGATGCTGACTCCCTTATTAAAGTACAACATGTTTTATCGGTTTAAGGAAACATTCATCCAATGATCTTATATGTAGAAAACCTTAAAGATGCCACACAAAAAAGTCTGTTAGAACAAATGAATTTAGCAAAATGGCAGAACACAAACTTAACACACAAAGACAAGCTGCATCTCTATTTACTAACAATAAACAATCTGAAAGAGAAATTAAGAAAACAATTCCATTTACTATACTTCAAAAAGAACGAAACTCTAAGGAATTAAGCAAGAAGGTGAAAGTCTTATACAATGAAAACCACAACACACTGCTGAAAGAAATTCAAGAAGACATAAATAAACAGGAAGGCATCCCATGTTCATCAACGCAAAGACTTAATACTGTTGTGAATACTACACACAGTGATGGGTAGAGGTGTTTCATGCTGCTTCAGTGCTATCCCCATGAAAATCACAACAACAATCTTTGCACAAAAAAAAAAAATCCATCCTAAAAATTTTATGGACTCTCAAGGGCCCCAAATAGCCTAAACAATCTTTAAAAAGAACAACGCTGGGGCTCATGCTTCTTGATTTCCAAGTTTATTACCAAGCTACAGTAATCAAAACAGCGTGGTACTAGCATAAAGAGAGACATTTAGGAGCTCCCTGGTGGCCTATCGGTTAAGGATCCAGTGTTCTCACTGCTGTGGCTCAGGTCTGATCCCTGGCTGGGGAATTTTTGCATGCAGCAGGCGTGGCCAAAAAAAAAAGACAGACATGCAGACCGATGGAACAAAATACAGAGCTCAGACATAAACCTTTGTGTATATGGTCAAATAATTTGACAAGGGTGTCAAACCATTCAATGAGGAAATGGCACTCATTTCAACAAACGGTGATGGGAAAACTGGATTCAACATGCAAAGGAATGATGCTGGACCCTTATCTACAGCTAAAACTATAAAACTCTTAGAAGAAAACATAAAATTCTTACAACACTGGATCTGGCAATGATTTCTTGAATATGAAACTGAAGGAACAGGCAGTGAAAGAAAAAAACAGACAAACCTGACTTCACCTTTTTTTTTTTTGTCTTTTGTGATTTTTATGGCTGCACCTGCGGCATGTGGAGGTTCTCAGGCTAGGGGTCGAATCAGAGCTGTAGCTGCCGGCCTTCGCCACAGCCACAGCAACGCGGGATCCGAGCGGCGTCTGCAACCTACACCACAGCTCACGGCAACGCCGGATCCTTAACCCACTGAGGAAGGCCAGGGATTGAACCCGCAACCTCATGGTTCCTAGTCAGATTCGTTAACCGCTGCGCCATGACGGGAACTGCAGACAAACCTGACTTCACAAAAATTTTAAAATCTTATGCATCAAAGGACACTATCAACAGAGTGAAAAGGCAACCTACAGAAAGGAAGAAAATATTTGAAAACTATAGGTAAGTGATTAATATCCAGAAAATACAGAGAACTCCTAAAACTCAGTAATAAATAAAACCTAATTCAAAAATGGTGAAAGGTTCATCCTTTGAATTTCGCCAATGAAGATATACAAGTGGTTAGTAAACACAAGAAAAAGTGTTCAACATCACTACTTAGGAATGCAAATCAAAACGACGAGATACCACCTCATACCCATTAGGTTGTCTACTATCAAAAAAAAAGAAAGAAAAGAAAATAACAAGTGTTGGTAAGAATGTGGAGAAATTGGAAGCCTGTATACTGTTGGGAGAAATGTAAAAATGGTACATTTTTACTTGGGAAACAGTACGGTGGTTCCTCAAAAAAAAAAAAAAAAAATAGAATTACCACAAGATCCAGCAATTCCACTTCTGGATATAGACTCGGAATCGGAAGCAAGGTTTTCAAAAACCTTTTCCTACTATTTCCACGGTCATAGTAACATTATTCACAATAGTTAAAACATAGAAACAAGCCAAGTAACTATCAGCATGAATGGATAAGCAAAATGTGGTAACAGTGTGATACTATATTATTCAGTCTTAAAAAGGATGGAAATTCTGAAACATGCTACAATATGGATGAACCTTGAGGATACAAGTTAAGTGAGATAAGTCAGTCACAAAAAGACAAATACTATATGATTCCACTTAAAAGAGGTACCTAGAGTCGTAAAAAAATCATAGAGACAGGAGTTCCCATCGAGGCTCAGCAGTAATGAATCTGACTAATATCCATGAGGACGTGGGTTTGATCCCTGGCCTCGCTCAGTGGGTTAAGGACCTGGCGTTGCCATGAGCTGTGGTATAGGTCACAGATGCGGCTCGGATCCCACAGCATTGATGTGGCTGGGGCAGAGGCCCAAAGAAATGCACTGTGCTGCACAAAAGGCACAAAACACAAAAGAGCATATTACACGACTCAACTTACACGACACTCTAGAACTGCGAAGTGAACCTACCCTCACTGCAGAGCACCAGGGGGCGACTGGGACCCAAAGGAGGGCAGAACGGACCATCTAGTGTCACAAAGGGATACTCTGCGTGCTAACTGTGGTCGTGGCCACCTGGGTGTGTATGTGATGCTAAAACTCACTGCGTCATATACACTTAAAATGGGTGTAATTTATTGCACAGGATGTATACTTCAACGGAGTCGACTTTATTTTTTGGCTGCACCCATGCCATATGGAAGTCCCCGGGCTAAGGACTGAATCCAAGCCACAGCTGTGACCCACACCACAGCTGTAGCAACACGTGATCCTTAACCCACTGCGCCGGGCTGGGGAGGCAGCCTATGATGCCACAGAGAAAACATCAGGTCCTTAACCCGCTGTGCTACAGTGGGAACTCCCAACAGGGCTGAGTTTTCAAAACTGTGGATATGTGTGACTGGGTCACTTTGTTATGCAGCAGAAATTATCACAGCCTTGTAAATTAACCATACTTCAATAAAACTAAATAAATTAATTTAAAAAATAAAATTGTACTAAATAAATTAATTTAAAAAATAAAATAAAGTTCTAGACAGCAGTGTAAGGTAAGAGAAAAGTAAGGGGAGTTCCCATTACGGATCAACAGGTTAAGAACCTGACACAGCGTCCACTGAGGACGGGGGTTCAACGCCTGTCCTCGCTCAGTGGGTCGGGGATTCAGCATTACCGTGAGCTGTGGTGCAGGTCGCAGGTGTGGCTCAGATCTGGCGTTGCTGTGGCTGTGGTGCAGGCCGGCAGCTGTAGCTCTGATACAAACTCTAGCCTAGGAACTTCCACATGCCATGGGTGCAGCCCTAAAAAAAACACACAAAAAAACTCCCAAACTGGACAGCTTACAATTCTTTATTTCAGAACTCAGTCGTTGGTTCTCCACATCCACAGGTTCTGCATCCACGGATTCATCCAACTGGGAATCAGAAATGTTTGGGGGGAAAAAAAATTCCAGAAAGTTCCAACAAGCAAAACTTGAATTTGCCATAGGTCAGCTACTATTTACATATAGCATTTACACTATACTGGGTACTACAAGTCACCTAGAGATGGTTTGGAGCATACAGGAGCATGTGCTTAGGTTATATACAAATCCTCCATTTTAAATAAGCAACTTGAGCATCCATGGATTCTGACGGGTCCTGCAACTAATTCCCCTTGGATACTGAAGGACAAACATGGAAAGCTACAGTGATCAAGACAATGTGAGAGTATATAAGGAAAGACATCACAGATTAACAGAACACAACTGAGAGTCCAGATAGAAATCCTTAATGTTTATGTCAACTGATTTCTGATAAAGGTGCCAGGGCAACTCAGTGGGAAAGGGGTGGTCTTTCTGAAAGACCTGCTGGGGGGACAACTGCATTTGCAAAACCAAAAACTTAGATCCTTAACTCACACCATTCCCCAAAATTAACTCAAAATGGATCACAACATAAATATAAGAGCTAACACTACAAAAAAACTTAGAAGACAACCTTATAACCCTTGGTTAGACAAAGCATTTCTAGACGAAACACCAAAAGCGTTATTGAATGAAAAAAAAAATGATAAACTGTACTGCGTCAACATGAAAACAGCCACGCCTCAGTAGACACTATTTTAAAAAGGCAAGCACAAATTGGGACAAAAAGACAAAGGCGCAGATTGAGACAAAATATCTGCAAATTATATATCTAATAAAGGATTTGTAGCCAACATATAAAAAGAACTCCCATAATTCAGTAATAAGCTGACAATCCAATTAAAACAATAAGCAAAGACAGAACTGATCAACAGCACATGAAAAGATGCTCAACACCATTAGTCAACCGAAAAATGCAAATTACAACTACAATGAGATTCCAGCTCACTCCTATTAGAAAAGCTATAATCAAAATGACTGACAATAACAAATGCTGGTGAGAAGGTGGAGAAGTTAAAATCCTCCTGCACTGCTGTCTGGAATGTAAAATGATGCAGCCACTTTGGAAAACAATGCGGCAGCTCTTAAAAAGTTAAACATATATTTATTGTCAGACAGAGAATTCCACCTACAGTAGCAATCTCCTCAAGAGAAATAAAAACATATGTTCACAACACAAATGCTCACAGCAGAATTATTCATACTAACTAAAAAACAGAAATAATACAAATATCTATGAACTGGAGAAAAGAAGAAAAGTGATATATCCATAAAATGGAATAATGGAGCAATTACTTAAAAACAATTTTTTAACAATATACATTAAAGCATAAATGAATCTCAATACCATTAAACCACACGAAAAGAAGCAGAGGCAAAAGATCATAAATTGAACTTTATATGAAATGGCAACTCTAGGAGAGGCAAATCTAGAAAGTTGATTAGTAGGATTCGGGAGTGACTGCGAGTTGGTAAAAGGGATCTTTAGGGCAGTCATTCGAAAATTACGTTTGGTGACGTTAACGCGATTTTGTAAATTTACCAAAAAAAATATTGAATTGTACACTTCAAACAAATGATACATAAATCACACCTCAATAAAAGTGTTATAAATTAAAGAGGCCCAAAACAGCCAAGGCGCTCCTGAAGAATGCTAGAAAAAATGTTCAACTTACATTAAAACCCACTGCTGAAGGCTGCAGTGTATGAGAGAAAAAGACAAATGGAGGAGAACCTGACCTCCGTTTGAGGGAAATGTGACATATACTAGAGGGGGCGTTACAGGTCAGCAGGGAAAGGGCGGACTTTTCAGCTGCCTGGAGACTGGTTATCCATACGGGGGAAAAGAAGAAAATCAGGTCCCTATGCACACTGTTAAAAAAAAAAAAATTTTTTTAATGGAGGTATAACTGACATATAACATTACATTGTCTTTAGGTGTACAACAAATCACCGCTTGTATACACCGAGAAATGGTCACCACGATAAACCCAGCTAATCATCCAAAACCACATACAGTTAACTTTCAGGATTTACTCTCTTGGCAGCTTTGAAGCCTGCTCTGAGCTCCTGCCTACAGTCCCCTTGCTGCTTATGACATCCCCCGACTTCGTTAACGCCTGAGCCTTCTTCTTCTTCTTTTTTTTTTAATGCCCGAGCCTTCTTCACCTGCTTCGCCCACTCCCCGACCCCCCGTCCTGGCAACCACCCCTCTGTTCTCTGTGGCCACGATTCTGGTATTTGCCTGCCCATTTGTTTTTGCAGGTTCCACGTGTCGGTGAAATCATAACAGTACCTGTCTTTGTCTGACCTATTATGCTCAGCCTAACGCCCTCCAGGTTGCTTCGGAGAAAGTTCGACATAATTCAGCCCCCCCTCCCAGAGGGCAAGGATGAAGTACAGTGCGCTTCCCCACCGCCCAACTCTGAACTTGGCTACGGCACTCACTTTGCTCAATGGGCGGCGAGGAAATGCTAAGTGGCGCCAACGGGGCTTTACCCTCGTGTCCTCCTGCCAACGCTGCGAGTAGCCCGCCCCCTGCCCCAGGAGAGTGAGACAAACGTGGCGCAGACCATCCCAGCGGTTCCGCTTTACGAAGCAGGGCCAACCCCGGCCAGCGCAAGGCCCCCATCAGCTTGCTCCCCGCCGACGTGCCGATGCCGAGAAAACGGGACATTTACTCTGATGTGCCACCCGCAGTCCTGCCGTTTGGTTTTCAACACTGATACTGTGGCAACTGTTAACGGATAAAAGTTCCATGGGATTAAAATATAAACGTAAAAATCAAAACTCCAAAAGCTAAAAAAAAAAAAAAAATCACAGTGCTTTACAGTCTCACGACAGTGAAGGATTTAAGTAAGACACAAAATGCAAAACCCACCATAATGAAGAAGATTGCCCAGACGAGCAATTCTGTTCACTGAAACACCTTTAGAAAAGTGCAAAGACACAAAATGAGAGAAGATCTGCCACAGGTACTTCACCAACAACTCACATACATCAATTTATTTAGGACAATCAGCCCAATATACGCACAGGCAAAAGACACTAACAGCATTTCAGTCCGAGAAAAAAAGATAACTTTATGAAAATAAAGCTATGTGACACCACTTTTACACCCACTAAACTGGTAATAAATAAATAAAGTCTTTTTTTTGCCTTTTTTTAGGGCTGTACCCGTGGGCATATGGAGGTTCCCAGGCTAGGGATTGAACTGGAACTACAGCTGTCCGCCACAGCAATGCTGGATCCGATCCACGTCTGCAACCTACACCACAGCTCACAGCAAGGCGAGATCCTTAACCCACTGAGCGAGGCCAGGGATCGAACCCGCAACCTCATGGTTACTAGTCAGAGTCGTTTCCACTGCGCCACAATGTGATCTCCAAAAAAAATTAAAATCTTGATAATACAAAGCATCAGTGGGCATGGGGCAACAGAAGTTCCTTTAGACAGTTGGTGGGAGCAAAAACTCTTCTAACTACTTAAGAAAAGATTGGTATTAGCTGAAGTTTTTAAGATGATGTAACAATTCTATTCCTTGGTACAAACTCAGGACAACTCACAAACGTTTACATCAGAAGACAGATAATACAGTTATTTATATAACAGTTCATATTTAAAAAATTGAAAATAACCTCAACGTCCATCAAGAGTAGAATGACTAAAAAAACTAACATATTCACAGAATAAATGCTATTTAAGATTAAAAATGAATGACAGAGGCATGCCAACACATGAATGAATCTTAGAAGCATCATGTTGAGTGCAAATAGCAAGTCACCAATAAACACAGACTATGATACCGTTTCAATAATATCCAAACACAAGCAAAACCAAACATACCATTTGGTGAACCATAAACATTTGGTAAATCTAAAAAGAAAAAGGAGTATGAAAATACAAAAATATAATGACAAATTCAGAGAGGGAAGCAGGTCCTTGGAGCTCCACATACAATATTTATTAATATGTATAAAGGGTTTTTTGGCCACGCCCATGGCATGCGGAGGTTCCTAAGCCAGGGATCAAACATGCTCCAGAGCAGTGACCTGAGCCACTGCAATGACAACACCAGGTCCTTAACCCAATGTACCACAAGGGAACTCCTCGTATGTTTTATAATTCTCTTAGTGGGGTAGGTAGGAGGGAGAAAAAGACTTCATTTGAGAAAATGTGAAAAGGCCTATGTTCCCATGCCAATTTCTAGAGATGGCTGAGAGGGGGAAAAGTGTTAAATTCTAATTTTACCTTTTCTATGTAGTTTATTTTCATGATGACTTCTTTTCAGGATCCAAAACCTAATACAGGAGGGGGGAAATCACACAATTAATTTTTTGCATTAATGTCTAATTCAGGTATAACATCATACTCCCGTAATTTTCAAAAGATTCCAATAATGCTCTCAGTAATCATATAATATTTACTATAAGGGCAACTGGAAAATGACTTTTACAAGTATCATTTTCTCTCTCTATATTTCATGTAATAAACAACCAAATATTTAGTTCAATTTCTAATTCCAAGGTAACCCTGCCTATTTCACAGTCTAAAAATATCCAAAAATAAGGACCTTTGACTAATATTTGGATATGCTCAAGGGAACTTCTGCCACAAGATGGAGCGGTTTGGTTTTTTGGTCCTGGGCCAGGGATCAAATCCCAGTGACCCAAGCCACATTAGTGACAATGCTGGATCTTCAACCCACTGACCCCCCCAGGGAACTCCTGGTTTTAAACGAATCTTTTACTTTCACTTATATTTCAATTTAATTTCTTTTTTAATGGCTGCACCCCCAGCATGTGGAGGCTCCTAGGAGTCGACTTGAAGCTGCAGGTGCCAGCCTATGCCACAGCAACAGCAACACTGGGCCCGAGCTGTGACCTACACCATGGCTCATGGCAACGCCAGATCCTTGACCCACTGAGCAAGGCCAGGGATCGAACTGCATCCTCATGGATCCTAGTCAGGTTTGTTACCACCGAGCCACAACAGGAACGCCTCAATTTAATTTTGAAGAGACTTGTTCCAACTAACACATAGGAAATGAAAGAACATAACTATTATTTTTCAGTAATCTTTTCTCACAATCTGGAAGAATATTTGAAGAAAACTTTGAAATAACTACTTAAGTATGTTCTGATATAACTCTAAAATATTTATCAACCAATGCATCTTAACTTTCCTTCTAAGAGTACAAGGGTTTTATTTCTCGTTTGCTTTTTTTCCTTCAATTAACTTAGCTACTGAGGTTGCTAACTACATTCCAACTTATACCAGCAATAAGTATAAATTTTCCTTTAAGCTACAAGGGAAAATATACAAATGAACAGTAATTTCCGAAGCTGAAGTAAATCATTAGCTTATCAGGCGTCATAACATCGCTCATGCTAACCTCTCTTTAAGGAATGGTATCTTTTCCAATTCTCACCCCTGGTTCAAGCACATTCTTTAAAAACAAAAATTAAAACTGTACTGGAGTTCCCGTCATGGCTCAGCGGTTAATGAACCCAACTAGCATCCATGAGGTTACTGGTTCAATCCCTGGCCTTGCTCAGTGGGTTAAAGATGCAGCATTGCCGTGAGTTGTGGTGTAGGTCACAGATGCGGCTCAGATCCTGCGTGGCTCTGGCGTAGGCCAGCAACTACAGCTCCAATTGGACCCCTAGCCTGCGAACCTCCATATGCCGTGGGTGCGGCCCTAAAAATACAAAAAGACAAAAAAACAAATAAATAAAATAAAACTGTACTTACTTTAGCCAACAGTTCTTGTGTTTCAGCAGTCAATGGAGCATGTGAAAACTTGCAATATTCTCCCTGATAACACTTTGCTCCTGTATGGTAAAACTTGCAAGGATATTCATGTAACCCAAATGTTAAGGAAGTGAACAATTTTAATTCAATTAAAATAACGTGTTATTAATTTCCTATATGAAGTTCTTTTCTACTGATAGAAACATTCAGTTCTCTACCTAAAATATGAGACAATAAATTATTAATTGGGTTATAAGAAAATACAATTTTAAGAATGATTATATAAATGGCTTTTACTGGTTATCACAGGACACTTTTCTTTCATTCCATTCTCAAAATAAAGTACAGGTATGTTTCACTGAAATAAGAAAGGATGTGTATTTTAAATACTATGAGAAATGTGCTTATTTTGAAAGCATTCTTTTAGGGTGAAGGGATTAAAGTCAATCGCAATGATTTAAGTCTTATAAATCTGATTCTTTCATATAAAATGCTTGTTTAAAACAGGATCAATTTAGGGAGTTCCCGTTGTGGTGCAATGGAAATGAATCCGACTAGGAACCATGAGGTTGCAGGTTCGATCCCTGCCCTTGCTCGGTGGGTTAAGGATCCGGCGTTGCTATGGTGGTATAGGTTGCAGATGCAGCTCGGATCCCGCATTGCTATGACTGTGGCGTAGGCTGCAGCTCCAATTTGACCCCTAGCCTGGGAGCCTCCATATGCCACAGGTATGGCCCTAAAAAGAAAAAAAAAGAAAAAAACAAACAAACAAAAAAAAAACCCCACAGGATCAATTTATAGAACTTTAATGCTGTTTTCTGGGAAATTTTCCTGCAGTCAGAATTTGAGGGATTCCCATCGTGCCACAGCGGAAACGAATCTGACTAGTATCCATGAGGACGCAGGTCCAATCCCTGGCCTTGTTCAGTGGGTTAAGGTTCCAGTATTGCCGGGAGCTGTGGTGTAGGTCATAGACATGGCTTGGATCTGGCATTGCTGTGGCTGTGGTGTAAGCCAGCAGCTGTAGCTCCCATTCGACCCCTAGCCTAGGACCCTCCATATGCCATGGGCGTGGCCCTAAAAAGACCAAAAAAAAAAAAAAAAATTGAGATTCCTTGCATTGAATGTAGAGAAAAAACAATTTTTGTGATCAAAGTTGCAATTAACTGTCCTGAAACGTTTATGTTTCATGTTTTTACATGTCTAGATCATCTGCACTGAAGAAGTAGGGTTATTCTCCAAATTAAGGGACAATTAACCTCTACACAGTACAGAATTTACAGAAAACAAGTAGCCCCAAACTAGGTAATTCTTGCCTCTTTTATGAAGTGGATCATGCGAATATAGATTTAATTAGTGGATGCCGCAGCAGAAACTCTGAGAAAGTTTTTGTGGGACTTGAAAAGGTCTCATGAGCCTGTTACCAGCTTGACAGGATTTTCACTGGAGAGAATTTCAAAGACTCCTTTCTTCGGGGGAGGGGTGGTGGGAAATCAGTGTACAACTTAAATCACTCTGACACTGAATTAAGCTTGGAGAGTGCAATGTTGCCACAGCTAAAACAATGCTTTCATTCAAAATTTTACATATTTAAAATATTTCATAAATATTTATAGGAAGTAAAGTTATTATATCTTCTTATAAAGGATATTATGCAAATACAGACAGTTTTCGCCTCTGGTACAATATCCTTGTACATAAAATTTACACATTTCCTTTTTCTTCTCTATTTCTGCGTCATGGTCAAATTTACACTGGTCTCCCTGGGCCAAAGGAAGGAACAAGGAAAAGCCATTACTTCTCATATTTAAGTCATTATAATTCCTACTTAACTTTAGCTAGCTAAGTCAATGACTCCAGAAAAAAAACACAGTCTTAGAAATAGTACAGTCTAATTCTTAATGAGCTATCTTATAACCATATCACATATATCTGCTTAAAATTTTGTGAAGTCCTTAACATTTTTAACACAAAGCATTTTTTAAAAAATTATCTTTCTTAAACATAAAAGACTATTTCAGTAAAAATTTCCTAATTGAACCTTTTCCAAAAGGAAACAGTTCTAAAATTGTATACACATGCTTTTGGAATGTCTCATGGAAACGAGCTGGTTTTAGTACATTTTTGCTATATTTCACATTTCAGTATATTTTTGTTTACACATTTTTTATACCTTAATACATTTCCTTTCAAGAAAATATTTACAAATTTGTTTTCCCTGGCGTTGCACCGTGTGCTGGTTGATGAATCCCTGACTCATTCTCACAGGTTGCTGCTTCTCTTTAGGTTTACCATCCTTTGAAAACAAGACAACAAAACAAAAATTAAAAGTGAGAAATAAGAAATTAAATATTTCATTCCCTTGTCTAAAATTATTTGAAACCACCTTTAAAACATTAAAAAGAAACTTCTAAATTGGCTCTTATTTAAGATTTAGATTTTTGTACATCAGTTGAAAAGATAAAAAGATGTCAGTTTCAACAGCATTTTGTCCTTGAACATTAGTGTTTATGTATTTTGAGTATTTTACTGTACCTTTCATTTATTTTTAAAAATTAATTTAAATACTTGGAGCTCCCTTGTGGCTCAGTGGGTTAAGGATCTGGCAACATCACTGCTGTGGCTCTGATTACTGCTACAGTGCAGGTTCAGTTCCTGGCCTGGGAATTTCTGCATGCTGCAAGTGCAGCAAAAAAAAAAAAAAATTTTTTTTTTAATTAAAAGCTTAAAAAGGGGAGTTCCCATCATGGTGGAAACAAATCTGACTAGCATCCATGAGGATGCAGGTTCAATTCTTGGCCTTGCTCAGTGGGTTACGGATCCAGCGCTGCCGTAAGCTGTGGTGTAGGTTACAGATGTGCCTCAGATCCCACATTGCTGTGGCTGTGGAGTAGGCTGGCAGCTATAGCTCTGATTGGACCCTTAACCTGCGAACCTCCATATGCCATGGGTGCGGCCCTAAAAAGACACACACACAAAAAAACCTTAAAAAGGGAGCTCCTTTTGTGGCTCAGCAGCAACAAACCTGATGGGTATAAAACACAGGTTTGATCCCTGGCCTCGTTCAGTGGGTTAAAGATGTGGCATTGCCGTGAGCTGTGGTGTAGATCACAGATGCAGCTCAGATCTGGCATTGCTGTGGCTTTGGTGTAGGCCGGCAGCTGCAGCTCCAATTTGACCCCTAGCCTGGGAACTTCCACGTGCCACAGGTGTGGCCCTAAAAAACAAAAACAAAAACACCTTAAAAAGTACAATTACCTGTGATAATAAATGATGTCTAAAAACAAGGCTCTTTAGAACAAAGGGACAAAACTGGAAATCATAAGATACACCAAAGTAGTACGGTCTTTAATTTCAGTGAGATGCTCACCAGGTGTAAGCTGAGTATACTGACAAGCTCAAAATAAACATAATTAGAAAAATATCCTCAAAGATGATGATAAAAGTATGGAAACAAAAGGAGACTTTGAAAGGGAATTTCATTTTAGCTCTTTAGAAATATCGATCACTTTTAGCGTGTTAGTGTGTGTACAGCTTAAATCTTCTGCATATGCTAAAGTCCTGCATACAGGCTGAGGAATTCAGTATGTGCCAAGAAGGGAGCCGGCTATATATTTACGTGATCTGCTTTGCGATGATGTCAAATTTCTATGTGGCACCGCCAAAATTACATCAGTTTTAACTTTGGGTTTTATTTATGTTATTAAATTCCAGCATATATGTTTACAAGTTGTTCCTCGTGTAGAAGGGCTGTCCGCTTCAGCTGAATAATCATTTGAGGCGATGTAAAGCCCGGGATACTGCGGGGTCTAGGCCTGCGCTGGCCTGTGTGACTATGGGCAGTTACCTGCACCTAGGCTTCCCATTCCTCCTTTGTAAAACACATTTCTATAAATACTCTTCAATCTACAGCATTTGGGTTTTTTTTTTTTTTTTTTTGTCTTTTTGCCTTATCTAGAGCCGCACCCGCGGCATATGGAGGTTCCCAGGCTAGGGGTCTAACCGGTTGTAGCCGCCGGCCTTCGCCACAGCCACAGCCATGCGGGATCCAAGCCGCGTCTGCGACCTACACCACAGCTCACGGCAACGCCGGATCCTTAACCCACTGAGCGAGGCCAGGGATCGAACCCGCAACCTCATGGTTCCTAGTCGGATTCGTTAACCACTGAGCCACGACGGGAACTCCCAGTATTTGGTATTTCTAACAATTTACCCCCCCTAACTCTTATCTCCTGGACCAAACCTAGCAAAAAAAGACTTTGTCGTCTGGTTTAGACGCCCTCAGAAAAGGAGAATCTAGGAGTTAACGTTCTATTCTGATTACATCTGCAGACCAAAGAAGAGGAACTTCCAAAAAGCAAAAGTGAAATACCAGGAGGGTAGGGGGTGTCTGGTAGAGAAAGCCAAAGCTAAAAAACATTCACTGTTCGTTTCTAGAGGGAGTCAAGAACCCACAGAGCAGGGGCTGCAATAGTGGAGACCTGGTAAGACGTGTGGCCTTCGCAATGCCCTCATATCCGTCTCAGCTTCTCCCTGACTCCCTGTTTCTCGACAGTCACTGACAGCACAGCGCTCAGAAACCAGGAGTGTGTACACACGTCTTCAGGGGCAGCAGGTGCACCACCAAGGCTTGAAGTGGGTGTAGCAGGTAACTGGCGTGAGCGAAGGCAGTGCCCCGATGAGGAAGAAGCACTTGGGAGCCCGTGGGGAGGTGGGGGGTAAGAGGAGATTTCCACTGCGGTGCAAGACACAAATCTGTGCAAGACAGCAATCCGAAGGCAGGCCGTGTACCTGCTCCTGCGAGCCGCTGCTCCTCAGGGAAGCGCTGGGTCCTTTGTCTCCGGTGCCAGGCCATTTTCGCTTCATTTTCTTCTGCTTACCATTCTTGTGATTGGCTTTAAGGTTCTTATTTTTATTTTTTGGTTTAATAGCTAAAAACGAGAAAGTTAAATTTATTTTGTTTCATTTTTATATTAACGTCTAGTTGATTTACAATGTTCTGTCCATTTCTGCTGTTCAGCAAAGTGACCCAGTCATTCATATATATATATATATATATATATACACACACATTCTTTTTCTCATATCATCATCCATCACTCCATCCTTTCAAAGTGTTCAGGGTACAATGGATATCTCTCTAGCCCAACAGACTGGATATAGTTCCCTGTGCTGTACAGCAGGACCTCATTGCTTATCCACTCTAAAAGGAAAAACAGTTTGCCTGACAAACTCATAGTCCATCCACTCCCCCACAACCCCGGGAACCACAGGTCTGTTCTCCACGTCTGTGAGTCTGTTTCTGAAGAAAGTTAAATTTATAGAGCAGTTTACTCTTAGGAAGTAGGTTCTATAATAATCCAGGAGAAGTTCTCCATTGCTCAGAGAGTAAAAATGGGGACAATGCGATCTTGTCTCTCTCGACGACGCTCTGAGGTCAGGAGAGCAAGAACAGAATTAATGTATTCTGGATCCCAAATTCATTCTTTGTGAAAATAGATGAGGTACTGTCAGGAAAAAAGCAAGATAACTAATGGAATGAATCTTGTTAGCCATCAGCCAGATCCTTTTGAAGTGTTCAGGGTACAACGGATCTAATTAGGAATTGCTACAGCACTGTAATAATAAAAGCTTAAAATGTTTACATATTTTTTTTTTTCAGGGCCGCACCTGCGGCATATGAAAGTTCTCAGGCTAGGGGTCCAACTGGAGCTACAGCTGCTGGACTACACCGCAGCCACAACAATGCAGGATTCGAGCTGTGTCTGTGACCTACACCACAACTCATGACAACACCAGATCCTTACCCCACTAAGCCAGAGGACAGGGATCAAACCCGCAACCTCATGGATACTAGTCAGATTTGTCTCTGCTGAGCCACAGTGGGAACTCCCAAGCTTCAAATGCTTGACGTGACCTCATATATGGCTGTTAGATTATTCACTGAAAACATTTCACAGAAATTAAGTTTATCTATAGACCCATTTTAAATAGAAAAACATTTTAAAAGTAAAATAAAATGAGAGGATTAAGAATTCATTTGCACAGCATTGCTATTGTGGCTCAGCAGTGCAGGTCACAGACTGAGACTCAGATCCAGTGTTGCTGTGGCTGTGGCCTAGGGTGGCAGCTGCAGCTCCAGTCAGACCCTTAGCCCAGGAACTTCACACACATGCCACAGGTGCAGCCCTAAAAAAAGAAAAAAAAAGGATTTCATTTACAAGAGTTCCCCTGTGGTGCAGCAGGCTAAGGATCTGGTGTTGTCATTGCTGTGGCTCAGGTCACCGCGGTGGTACTGGTTCAATCCCCAGCCTGGGAACGTCCACATGTGGTAGGATCAGACAAAAAAAAAAAATCTGTCCTGGCGTCTATGTCTAAATTTCAGTTTAGTAATCTAAAGGAATATGTTTGAGTTTAGTTGATACACTGTGATGACAGACACTAACTAAGCCCTTTCCTCTTTAGCAGACAGAACACAAACACTTATCTCCTGTACTTCACACATGCTGAGGCCAGAAACTTCGCATTTTTCTCTTTCAAAGTGGTCACGTCCTTTGAAAACCCTCTCGCACTCACCCTCCTCCTCCTGCAAACTGGGCATTTGCACCCAGCGCGGCCAGCTCACACCTGATATAAAGATTCATGAAAGTCCTGATGGTACTGTGATATGATGCGGGAAAACCACCCCCCAAATACATACGGACAACTGCGACTACTTCTCGAGATCACACTGAACAATAAAATGGTTTGACTCTTACCTTTACCTTTCTGGGTATCCTTTGCTCCCTCTTTCTTCGCAGATTCTTCAGGAGATGACAGGGATTGAGTAACATTTGCCTTCTCTTTAGCTTGTATATACTGTTGAAGCTCTTTAGCAAAATTATCTTCTGATTCCTGACCGCAGATATCATTATCACTATATACATCATAGTCCTTACTTCTTGATTTTCTACGTTGCAAATTCTTTGGTGCCGCTGTGGAGCTTCTGGAGTGCCTAAACTAAGCGGAAATTAAATTTTCAATTTTAAAAACCTAGCACGATTCAAAACAATCTGGTTATAAAGAACAAACAAAGGAGTTCCCATTGTGACTCAGCGCTAACGAACCCGAATAGTATCCATGAAGACAAAGGCTTGCTTCCTGGCCTTGCTCAGTGGGTTAAGGATCTGGGGTTGTTGTGTGTTGCCATGAGCTGCACTGTAGGTCGTAGATGCAGCTTGGATCTGGTGTTACTGTGGCTGTGGTGTAAGCCACCAGCTGCAGCTCTGATCTGACCCCTAGCCTGGGAACTTCCACACGCCAGTAGGTACAGCCCTAAAAAGCAAAAAAAGAAATAAAGACTGGCCATGAATTGATCACTGTTAAGGTTGGGTGGTGGGTACACACCCCTGGGACTCATATGCTCTTCTGTCCACTCTTATGTATATGAAATTTTCCAGAATTAAAAAAAAAACTCACCATAAAAAAATGACATATCGGAGTGTCCGTCGTGGCCCAGCGGAAAACGAATCTGACTAGGAACCATGAGGTTGTGGGTTTGATCCCTGGCCTAGCTCAGTGGGCTGAGGATCCGGCGTTGCCATGAGCTGTGGTGTAGGTCGCAGACGCGGCTCGGATCCTGCGCTGCTGTGGCTGTGGCGTATGCCAGCAGCTATAGCTCCAATTAGACCCCTAGCCTGGGAACCTCCACATGCTGCGGGTGCGGCCCTAAGACGACAAAAGGCAAAAAAAAAAAAAAAAAAAAAGACATATCCATTCTTTGATAGAAGATTCTGAATGTGTACACTGTGTACTTTACTGAACTGAAGAATTAGAGCCTCATACCTTAATTATTTGATATTAAAAAACTACAGCATTACACTCTGATTCAACCCCTAGCCTAGAAACTTCCATATGCTGAGAGTATGGCCCTAAAAAGCAAAAATAAAAATAAATAAATAAATAAATTATATAAAATAAAATATGTGGAGCTAGAAAAAAAAAAAAAAACTACAGCATTACAGTTGACATTTTATTTCTCCCTTCACATTGACCATACTTTTAAATGGTTTAATTCGATAGTTCAACATTTCGTAAAAAAGGAAGGAATGTGTAATGGCCCAATTGAAAACCCACTACACTAAGGTACACCATAGCCAGCAAAGCCTAGTTTTCTACTTAACTCACCGGCCGGGCGGCAAAGGACGGGGCAGCAATGATGACGAGTGAGAAAGCGCCACCCCGTTCTCTGCAATCGAGCTGATTTTACTTTCAGAATAACTTTCTAACTGCTCTCGGACCTGCCCCAAGGTGACAGCCACAAACACAGGCAGCTGCTGGAACTTTCTAACTGCTCTCGGAACTGCCCCAAGGTGACAGCCACAAACACAGGCAGCCGCTGGAACTTTCTAACTGCTCTCGGACCTGCCCCAAGGTGACAGCCACAAACACAGGCAGCCGCTGGAACAGGAACTCAGGTATGGCAGCTGACCCTGGAGCAGCCCGAGGTGACCCCTGCAGACACGTGAAAGCACTTTGTGTACAAACATTTCTGGTTACACATGTGTCTGTACTTGGCCACAGAGGTGTATCACGGTGTATAATTACAACTACTATGTATGATACATTTCAATTAAAAAAAAAGCTTTTTTTTTTTTTTTTGTCTTTTTGCCTTTATCTAGGGCCGCACTCGCGGCATATGGAGGTTCCCAGGCTAGGGGTCTAACAGGAGCTGTAGCCGCCGGCCTTCGCCACGGCCACAGCAACGCAGGATCCGAGCCGCGTCTGCAACCTACACCACAGCTCACGGCAACGCCGGATCCTTAACCCACCGAGCAAGGCCAGGGATCGAACTCGCAACCTCATGGTTCCTAGTCGGATTCGTTACCCACTGAGCCATGAAGGGCACCCCAAAAAGCTTATTTTTAAAACGCCCAATTGTCAGTGTGCCCCTGTTCTGACCTCAGGAGGAGATGGCGTGCCGCCTATCATTAAATCAGCCAATTATCCTGCTCCAGAGCTTTGGGGCCTGGTCTCATCTACCCTCACATAACTGATGAAGGCAGCAAACCCAAACAAAAAACAAAACAGGAGAATCACAAACTATGCTAGGTGGTCCAAATTAATGGTGTACCTTTGATGGTTAATTTCCAGGCTAGGAGACATTGACCAGAGCGTTGACCGTGGGCCTAGCGAATGAATTTGCTTGCTGCTTGAAGAATCCAAACAGGCTGAGAAAGGTCCTAACCTGACAAGGGCTTCACTGCATATCTTATCACACCAGACAAGACTACCAACAGCCTTCTGGCCACTGAGTCCTCAAGAAAGAGGCCCCTTTTCCAACACGCTGCAGAACAAACTTGGAAACAGAGCTGCTCAGGGGCTGGCAAAGGTCGGCCTGGCCTCCTGTTTTAGTAAATAACATTTTGCTGGAACAGTCACATTCATTCATTCATTCATCTCAGGCTGCTTAGTTGTGACAGAGATAATATGTGGCTAACGAAGTCGAAAAGATACACCTATCTGGTCCTTTACTGAAAAAGTTGGCTGACTCCCGTAGTAACTTTAATGTTTACCTTGGTTTGGGCCTCTCATTTTATTCAGCGGATAGAGGCAGAACCAAAAAACATCATTCAATATGAAACAGTTCACACCAAGTTGAACCTAGTCAATCACACCGATGAGATTCTATTCAGTGCATTTGAATCAAAATATCACAAGGATGCAAATGACTGATGATGCCCCCCCCCCAAAAAAAACAGGCCCACACTCCTGAAGTGCCCCCCCTTTACACAGGTGATAAGAAAACTGACCTATTTGTACTAAATGAAGAGATGAGACGACCTGGCAACATCATAAAACCAAGACAGGCATCAACTACGTTGTTCTCTATACACTAGAGAAGCATCCTCAATTGACAGGATTCTTTTCAGAGGGCACCGAAATACACAGGATACACACGGCTGCTTAAATACTCCCCTTCATGCAGCGGGCGAGATACTCATTGCTCTGACCTTTGCTGCTCTCTACGCAATTTAGAAAGAAAGGATAAGAACATGATCTTACAATGTTTTTCCCTTTTACAAAGGAGTCTAAAATATTTCTTTTTGAAGTAAAACATTTTCTTGCTTTGGAAGCAGGGTGGTTTACTGAACAAGTATGGTCTCCTGAAATGCCACAGAAATACGAGTACAGAAATGTAAAATCTAAAATTTAGATTTTAGGAGTTCCCACCATGGCTCAGTGGTAACAAATCCGACAAGTATCCAGGAGGACACAGGTTCAATCCCTGGCCTCACTCGGTGGGTTAAGGATCTGGCGTTGCCATGACCTGTGGGGTAGGTCACAGACACGGCTCAGATCTGGTACAGCTGTTGCCAGCAGCTGCAGCTCTGATTTGACCCCTAGCCTGGGAACATTCATATGCCTCAGGTGTGGGCCTAAAAAGACAAAAAAAAAAAATTAACTCTGCAACTGAGGAGCTGTCACCTTTCAATCAGAAGTAATTAATCTACAATGTAATGACGTGCCAGAAGACAAATCTCAAGAGACGAAGCTAATACAGTTCTACAAATCCTTCTAAGCAAGGAATACACTGAATGACAGTCATGCTGGTGAACTAAGAAGGTTTTCTTTGTTTTTTCGGCCACACCCACAGCATATGGCAGTTCCCAGGCCAGGGACTGAATCCGAGCTGCAGCTGTGGCAATGCCAGATCCTTACTCCACTAAGTCACTGGGGAACTCACTGGTCAGTTCTTAGAGGACACAGTGAAAAGACATCTTCAAAGAAGAAATGTATAGAATCTACCTACAGATTAGCATTAACAGATAAATCTTTGTAATCAGTTTTGAGAGGGAACACTAACTTTGATCTCTAGTAAAACACAGTATTATCCCCCAAAAAAGAATCCCCTTCTTCTCATTAGTAAACCTGTATAATAAAAACAATTATTATTAGATGTTAAGTTTATTTAATAAGAAAGGTTGTGGAAATTTGTTTTCTCTCTTGTTATATCAGTAGCTACTTTCTATCTTCAGTTCTGCTTCTTGGCTTGCAAAGCCTAAAATATCTGTTGTTTTGTCCTTTAGAGAAAATATTTACTGACTCCTGATCTAGGAAATAAAACAAGAAATCAGGAGAAAGAGAAAAGCTGATCCAGAAAAAGCAAATACTATTCAAGGAAAAGAAAAGAACATAAAAATTTTAAAGTAAATACACAAAGATATCAAGATGGTATTATATATTTTTAAATGCCAGAAAGCTATAACAACAACAGAACAAGAATAATTGAATAATTAAATTATGATTTATAAAGTAAAGCTATATAGAAAGTGGAAAATTCTTAGAATATGAAGAAAAATGACAAAGACAATAAAAATAAACGATATGCCTTTATACGAAGCGTAAGAGTTAACAGTCTCACTAAATCCTTGAGGGCGATGCATAAGATTCACAGTCTCTACCAACATGAAGAATAAAGAACCTAAGCTTCCAGGGGCAATAAGATACTTACAAAGTAACTAGAATCACACTGGCAAGACCTCACATTAGCAACACTGGTCGGTAGAAGAAAATGGGGAAAGGAGTTCCCTTGCAGCTCAGCTGGTTAAGGATCCAGCGCTGTCACTCTCAGCTCCAGTCACTATTGTGGCACAAGGTCAGTCCCTGACCCAGGAACTTCCATATGCCATGGGCACAGCCAAAAAAAAACAAAGAGTAGGTAAAAAAAAAAGAGAAAAAGAAAATGGGTCAATAATCTCAAGCCTAATTCTATTTCAGCTGAACTATCATCTGTCAAAAGTTTAATCTCATGTGTTCCTACATAACATTGTATGCCAGTTAAATGAGAAATCAACAGTTAAAAAACGGCGCTAGAAGTTCCCATCATGGGGCAGCAGAAACGAATCTGACTAGGAACCATGAGGTTGCAGGTTCGATCCCTGGCCTCGCTCAGTGGGTTAAGGATCCGGCGTTGCCGTGAGCTGTGGTGTAGGTTGCAGACGTGGCTCGGATCTGGCATTGCTGTGGCTGTGGCGAAGGCCGGCGGCCACAGCTCCGATTAGACCCTTAGCCTGGGAACCTCCATATGCCACAAGTGCGACCCTAAAAAGCCAAAAAAAAAAAAAAAAAGGTGCTAGGAGTTCCTGTCCTGACTCTGTGGGTTAAGGACCCAGTGCTGTCTCTGTGAGGATGCAGGTTTAATCCCTGGCCTCCCAGTGGGTTAAGGATCCAGTGTTGCTATGGCTGTGGTGTAGGCAGCAGCTGCAGCTCTGATTCTTCCAGGTACGGAGTGAAAAGGAGAAAAAAAAAGTGCCAAAAAATTTAAATCCCAATAAGTTTCATCAAACACCTAGCAATAAATCTAACAAAAGGTCTGTAAGATGGGAGACATCTACAAAGAAAATTATAAAACACCGCTGAGAGAGGCACAGCTTCCGTGCCTGCCCGCCTGCATCTCTCACAAGCGTCCTATCCTAATAAGTCAATTTCTTGTCTATCAAAAAAAAAAAAAAAACCACTGCTGAGAGAAATTAAAGAGGACCTAAAGACTGGACAGTCCAATATCCTAAAGATGTCAATTCTCCACAAATGATCTATAAATTCAATGAATTCCCAAGTGGAAAATCCCACCAGGATTTCCCGAGGAAACTGACAGTTTCCAAAATTTACATGGAAATGCAATGGGTTAAGAATAGCCAAGACACTTAAAGAAGGAAAATGTTGAGAAGACTTGCTTACTTGATATTCAAACTCATTATAATAACGCTGTAATAATGAACACAGTGAGATCTCGGGGGAAGGGACTGACAGATGAGCCAGTGGTAAAGATCAGAGAGTCCACAAACAGATCTATCAGAACACAAACACTTGATTTTTGACAATGGTGACGCTGCAGACGCGTGGCGGAAAAGACAGTTCTTTTCTTTCAATGACTGGTGCTGGAACAACTGGATGCGATAACAAAGAAAAACTAAATCAAAATCTGAGCCCTCTATCCCATAGGATGCAAAAAAATCAATTCTGAATGACTATAAACTCCAATAGGAAAGGAAAAACAATAAATTTTTAGAAAATACTGTAAGGAATTATTTTTATTACCTCAGGATATTTTTTTTTATGGCCACACCCGCAGCATATGGAAGTTCCTGGGCCAGGGACTGAATCCGAGATGCAGCTGCAGCAACACCGGATCCTTCAACCCACTGCACTAAACGGGGATGAAACCTGTGCCTCCACAGCGATCCAAGCTTCTGCAGTCAGAGCTTTTTTCTTTAGGGCCATATTTGTGGCATATGGAAGTTCCCAGAGCTGTTGCTGCCAGCCTACACCACAGCTCAACAGCAACACACTGGATCCTTAACCCACTGAGCAAGGCCAGGGACGGAACCCGCATCCTCATGGATACTAGTTAGGTTTGTTACCACTGAGCCACAGCTGAACTCCCCTAACATAGGATATTTAAATAAAACACATAAAGCATTAACTATAAAGAAACACTAATAAATTTGAAGACATTAAAACTAAAAACCTTTTATCAAAAACTGCCATTGACTGCAAGGTCACAAAATGAGCAGACATTTGCAACACACAATCCACAAAGGGGGGAAAAAAGTCCCTATATCCAGAATAAAGAGAAAAAGGGCTTAAACCAGCACACAAAAAAGGGAAATCCAAATTGGACAAATAGAAAAAGATGCTCCATCTTGATAGTAGTAAAGAAAACGCAAACTAGGAGTTTCTGTCGTGGCGCAGCAGAAACGAATCCGACTAGGAACCACGAGGGTTACGGGTTTGATCCCTGGCCTAGCTCAGTGGGTTAAGGATCCAGCGTTGCCATGAGCTGTGGTGTAGGTTGCAGACATGGCTCGGATCCTGCATGGCTGTGGCTGTGGCTGTGGCTGGCAGCTGTGGCTCTGATTGGACTCCTAGCCTGGGAGTCTCCATATGCCGCAGGTGCAGCCCTAAAAAGCAAAAAAAAAAAAAGAAAAAAAAGGAAAAGAAAATACAAACTAAATTACAATGAGATATTTCACCAGATGGCAAAAAAATAAGTAACAAATACCAAGTGCGGAGCAGTAGAAATACAGCCTCTCATGCACTGCCTTTGGAAATAAAAGTCAGTAAAACCACTTTGGCATCACGGTAAAGGGAGAGATGCTTATACTCTAAGACACAGCAGTTCCACTCCTAGGTCAAGGCAGAGGACAGGTGCAGCAGGATACAAGTGAAAAGATGCAGCGGCATTGGCCGGAACCTCCAAAACTGGTCATCCGACCACATGTCTACCAGTCCCAGAATCTAGCATATTCAAAGGATGGAGTGCTATGCAATTAAGAAGATGAATTAAGAACGTATACACCACAAGGTCTTTGAATCTTATAAAAGTCACCTTTTATGAGAAGACCACAGAAAAAGACACATACAACACTATTCTATTTCTATAAAGTGTAAAGACAGACGAGAGAAAATGGCCTTCTTAAAGATGACAGTATGAGCAGTAAAACTGTACAGCACAAAGAAATGACTGGTATACAAGATCGGACTGTAGCTATAAGAAAAAGGGAATACGATTGAAAAAGCAGTTGTCAGAGTTCCCGTTGTGGCTCAGTGGTTAACGAATCTGACTAGGAACCATGAGGTTGCGGATTCGATCCCTGGCCTCGCCCAGTGGGTTAGGGATCCGGCATTGCCGTGAGCTGTGGTGTAGGTTGGAGATGCGGCTTGGATCCCGCGTTGCTGTGGCTCTGGCGAAGGCTGGCGGCTACAGCTCCTGTTAGACCCCTAGCCTGGGAACCTCCATATGCGGTGGGTGCGGCCCTAGATAAGGCAAAAAGACAAAAAAAAAGAAAGAAAAGAAAAAGCAGGCGTCAAACGCGCTGTGGGTAAAGCTTTCTTGACCTGCGCAGTGTTTACCTGGGTGTCTGCTTTTTAATTAGCTGGGATACTTATACATTTATGCTTTACACAGTGGCAAGCAAAGAGCCTGGCCTGAAATTAGCCTACTTAGAAATAACCTAGGTGTCCATCTTCTCATGGTATTGTTTCTAGGAAACTCCTTTAGATAATCATAGGAGACCGTGTCTGCCCATCTCCTGAATGGGGTTACATGGAGTGGGCATGAAGGACTGAGGCCTGTGTGACCAAAACTGAACTGACAAAGATGTGGGAAATCCAAGCTGCAGTACCAGAGCCCTCATCCAGAGCAGCCACATGTGGCCCAAAGGGCAAACAAAGTTAGACTTGGGTAGCCGAGAGGCTCCCTCCCCGAGGAGCTGAAGATGCTGTATCTGCTGTATCTTTTGTCCTAAATACTTTTATAAAGCTAAGTACAAGAGTATCATATTAAAGTCCATGTGTCTGGTGAGTCTCATGGCCAACCTGAACCCGTTCTTGGGTAGCCTGCTAAAATATACAATAAAAAAAGCTCAAAAAGAGAAAAAGAAGTGAGAAAGGAGCAGATATGGGCTTTGTTGTGAGTTGTCTGTGTCCTCTCCAAATTCTTATGTTGAAGTCCTAACCCTTAGCACCTTGGAATGTGGCCTCATTTGGAAACAGGGTACTATATGCATAATTATTTAGATGAGGTCATTAGGGTGGGCTTTAATTCAACATGGCTGCTGTTCTTTTAAGAAGGCGAAATTCAGACACATGCATTCACACAGGGAGAATGTCTTTCAAACATGAAGTCAGAGATCAAGATGATGCTTCTGGAAGCCAGGCCAAGGAAGACCAAAGATTGACAGCAAACCACCCAGAAATGGTGGAGGGAGGCATGCAACAGGGTCTTACTCACAGCTCTCAGAAGGAACTGACCGTCTCGACAGATTGCTCTGGGACTTCTAGCCTCAAGAACCATAAGACACTACATTTCTGTTGTCTAAGTCACCCAATATATGGTACCTTGTTACAGCAGTCCTAGAAAACTAATACGAGCTTCAAGCTAAAAATCACTAAGGTTGGTTAAGTTAGTAAATCAACATGCTTAAACTAATTCTAGAAGTTTTTGAAACAGTTTACAACCATCTCAGAGACAGGGAAAACCAAGATAAAAGCAATGCACTAAAAACAGTTCATGTTAAATGACAACCAAGTTCTTAAATGACAAATTTTTTTACAAGTATTACCAGGTTTTCTTTGATATAAGTAACTGGGTCTCAAATGCTGACTAAAATGAGACCAAGAGGATCCCTAATCAATTTTTTACATCCATTCCTGTCTGTTTTTTTTCAATATGCCAACTGAATCTTACTTTTTTGGGAATTTGCTCACACTCCAGTTTTACTTCCCATTTTATTTTCTCTTCTTGTGTCTCTTCAACTTCTGTATCATCTATTTCACCATCGACTCTGTAGCAAAAATATCAAATAACACAAAAGGGTTTTCAACCTGAAAAGGGTTCAAACCACAGCATTAAAGTTCACTGCTTTGGTTTATCTTCAACTTGCCCGCAAAGAAATTCCGAATTCAAATTCCACTTCAACTATTCTAGAGAAATAATGTACAGAATTAGGATGAGGAGGGAATGTCAGCATATGGTTATGAGTAAACTGCAAAGCTGAAATTTTAGATTATATAACTTTATGTTCAATTAAAGCTACATAAATCATCTATTCATTCAACAAACACTGGCATACACTAGGTTCTGGCTTGGGAGAAAGAAAGAAAGAAAGAAAGAAAGAAAGGGAAAGAAAGAAAGAAAGGAAGAAGGAAGGAAGGAAAGGAAGAAAGAAAGAGAGAGAGAGAAAGAAAGGGCAAGGAAGAATGCACGCATGCAATTTCAGCATGGTGTGATAAGTACTGGTGCATATCTAAGGCACACTTAAACTAGACTTGGGGCCAAAGGTTTTCTGAACCTAAAAGATATGCAAGAATTAAAAACAAAGAGGAATGTCGGGATGGACAGTATTTCAGGTATAATGCCGGGTGTCTTGTGGTCAGGAGAGAGCCAAACTTTGATTCAAGTGGGAAGATGAAGTTGTTTTCAGACTCACTAGGAGACTGAGAAGTTGGACATGCCATGTGAGACAACTACTTGGGGATATTCTAGCAAAACTAAAAAGGAACCTAAGGAAGTTCCCATCATGGCTCAGCAGTAACAAACCGGACTGGTATCCATGAGGATGTGCATTCGATCCCTGGCCACGCTCAGTGGGTTAAGGATCCGGCATTGCTGTGTAGGTGTCGCAGAAGTGGCTATGATCTGGCCTTGCTGTGGCTGTGGCATAGGCCAGCAGCTGCAGCTCCAGTTAGACCCCTAGCCTGGGAACTTCCATATGCCGAGAGTGTGGTCCTAAAAGGCAAAAAAAGAACGAGAGAGAAAGAGATTAAATGCTGTATTTCCTTATATAGTAAAGCTCTTGATGGCCCGAATTAAGGTGATGCCTCAATTCAAGCAGCTGAGAGAGAGAAGTTAAGGTATTTGAGTGATACGGAGCGAGAAAAATCAACCAGACTAAGATCTATCGAGGATGAGAAAAATAATGGAATAAAGAAACGTGTCACGGTTTGGACTTAGGGAGACTGGGGGAAACATCTAGAAGAAAAGAGGGGTTCTAGCACTTCAAATTCATACGGGAAAAAGTGAATGAAAGCCCAGGTGTCAACAGGTCTCTAAGAATGAGAGCAATACCTTAGCGCCATCTGGGCTGCAGTCTCAGTGCCTTTTTCAAGCCAAAGGAAATATTATATCCTAATGGTGTTGGCCGCTTTATTACAATCTTTCCATGTAAATCAGGAGACGAAAGGCAGACTACTCACTATATATCCTTCACCGCTTAATGAACTTACGGTGTCGCCTTTTCTACCACAAGCGCCCAGCACGTGTGATGAGAAGTGACAAATGATCTGTGTCCTCCAGAAGCTGATGGTCTGGAAGTGCAAATGCTATGAGGACGCAGGCGGGTTCCCACCGGACCAGAGGGGCCCGAGCGCGGAGAGAGGAGAGCCTCCCAGGGTCCCCTCGCCCCAACCCGCTAGCCGCCTGGACCCCGCCGCTCCCCAGATCCAGGCTCCCTGCGGCGGCCTAAGAATCCGGTCCCTAACCTCTGCCTCGGAACGACCTCCGGATGCCCAGCCGAGGCACCGGCCCTGCGGGTCCCACGCGTTCTCCGCGGGCCCTCGCGCCGTGGCCCCCGCCGCCTCCAGAAGGAACGAAAGGGCGGAACCCGGCTAGAGCCCCTGCGTTCAAAGTATGAAAAGACTGGACTCTCACCTTTCGTCAGAGTCCGTGGCGGGTTTCTTTCCGAGAGCTGGGTTAGGGGGTTTGGAAAAGAGATTCTCAAAATCCATCATCCGCTCCAGAGCCCGGCAGCTACCTAATAACACAGCACAGCGCGGGGAGGACTGGCTCCCGGCCGCGCACCAGCCCGCAGGTCGGCCGACGCATGCGCCGTTCGGTTCCCCGCTCTGCGCACGCACGCGGTCTCCCCCCGCCCCGCCCCACCCCACCCCGCGGCTCTGCGCAGGCGCCTTCCCAGCTCTGTTGTTTCTGATGTACTTTTTGACATGCTTTTTCGATATTTACCTCAAATGTTTCGTAGAATGTTCAAATGTAATCCTTGGGACTTTCCCTTATTTCACGTTAGTGAAAAATGTGCGATCAAAGTCATCACGTTTTTGGAGTTCCCTTCATGGCTCAGTGGTTAACGAATCCGACTAAGAACCGTGAGGTTGCAGGTTCGATCCCTGGCCTTGCTCAGTGGGTTAAGGATCCGGCATTGCCGTGAGCTGTGGTGTAGGTTGCAGACGCGGTTCGGATCCCAGGTTGCTGTGGCTGTGGCGAAGGCCGGCAGCTACAGCTCCTGTTAGACCCCTAGCCTGGGAACCTCCATATGCTGCAGGTGCTGCTCTAGATAAGGCAAAAAGACAAAAAAGTCACCACGTTTTTAAGGAATGGTAACAACCGTTAAGGTTTATTGGAGCACTCACTTTGTACCAGGCATCATTTCGTATTTTCGCTTGCCTGATCCTCACAGCAGCCCTTTAAGGAATAGGCCATTAGCTTCTATGTCTTCGGATGCGTGAACAGAGCTGTGGACAGATTTTTGTGACTTGCAGACCCTTTACAATCCAATGAGGTTAAAATAAGCACCCAACTTTAAGGCCGAAAAGTCCGCTGAAATACCAAGTGAAGTACGGAGTGCTAAAAGGAATGAAGTAAGGGGGTCCAAAGGTTTAAACTAATGGAGATGATGACAGATGATAGATATAGATAGATAGATGGATGATAGATGATAGATAGATAGATAGAGAGATAGAGAGATAAAATGTTTTTAAAATATTCCCAGGCTTTAGGAATGGGACCTGGGAATCAGTGGGTTTTTCGCAGGTCCCTTGGTGATTTCAAGGTTGAACCTCATCTAACTGAACAGGTGGGCTTAAGGATGATTAGAGCCAATTGTGTTTCTGGCCTGCCTGGCCTTCCCTCCAGCCCTTGGTGCCTGTCTTTTTTTGTTTGTTTTTTCTCAGCTGGTTAAACAGGATGGGAATACTTGTGCTGATTTCCTCTCAGACATGTATTAAAATTCCGAGTGTAAAGAGTTAAAAAGCAAGTTAGAAAAATGTCAAAGCACAGAATACACCTAAGAGGTTTTTTCCTTGCTTTTCCTTGTTCCGAGTCTCACCACAGTGAGGATTAGCAGGTATCACACATAAAAATACAGGAGACGGATTTGAATTGCAGCTAAAATACAGATAGTTTTTTATTTTGTAGTATAAGTACATTCCATGCAATGTTTGGGACATGCATATACCAAACACTTACTTGTATTTTATCTGGCAGCCCTATCTTGGCACCTCTTTCTCTGCTAAAGCTGACAAGGGGTCCTAGGAGTCCTGAGTTTTTCCTTTGCAGCTGCATATCTGTAGGGCTACCTATGTTTAGGAGATTTCTTTTGTTTTTGTTTTTGTTGTTAAACATTACCATGAAGTAAGGCATTTCTAAATCTCTGATTTGAGAGGCGGGTCCCCTGTAGCCAGCCCAAAAGCCAATAAAGGATTGGGATGAGTGGTGGCCCCTCCACTCTGCTGGCCACCGACTCTCACCACATGGGTAATTTGCTTTCAAAATTCAGTGAAGGGATATCCATTTAGAGTTCTTTGATTTCTTTCATCAGAGGTTTGTAGTTTTCCTCACATAGATAGTGCAAATGTTTTGTTAGATGTATATCTGAAGGGTGGTGTTGTTGTTAGAGTTACACCTTTTATTGTTTTTTCTATGGGCTGCACCAGAGGCATTTGGAAGTTCTCAGGCGAGGGGCCAAATTGGAGCTGCAGCTGCCAGCCCTGTGCTATTGCCACAGCAACACCAGATCTGAGCTGCATCTGTGACCTACACTGCAGCTGTGGCAACACTGGATCTTAACCCACTGAGCGAGTCCAGGGATCAAACTCACATCCTCGTGGACACTAAGTCTGGTCCTTAACTCACTGAGTCACAACAGAAACTCCTTTTTATGATTTCCTTTGTTTGTTTGTTTCGGCTGCACCCACAGCATGTGGAAGTTCCCAGGCCATGGATCAAACCCATTCTATAGCTATATCCAGAGCCTCAGCAGTGTCAGCCAGATCCTTAACCTGCTGAACCACAAGGGAACTCCCCAGTGTAACTGTTTTTAGTTTCAAATTCCAATTGTTCATGGCCAGTATATAGGAAAACAATTGACTTTTGTATATTAACCTTGTTTTATGCACCCTCGCTTTAATTGCTTGTTAGTTCCAGGATTTTTTGCCGATTATTTGGGATCAGCGGTTGCCAAGTGTGGGGTTGGGGGAAGGGTCGGGAAGGAGGAAGGAACAGATAGAGCACAGAAGATTTTTCAGGCAGTGAAACTATTCCATATACAGTAATGATGGACAGCTATTATTATGTATTTGTCAAAACCCCACAGAATGTACAACAACAAGTGAATCCAATGTAAACTAAGCATGTTAATATATCAATATTAATTAATCAATTGTAACAAAGGTACCACACTAATATAATATGTAGATAGGAGTTCCCTGGTGGCTCAGCAGGTTAAGGATGTGATATTGTCACTGCTGTGGCACAGGTTCAATCCCTGGCCCGGGAACTTCCATATGCTGAGGGCGCTGCCAAATAACTAGCTAAATAAATATGTAGAAAACAGGGGAAACTGTTTGTGGGAGGCAGGGGAACTTTGTACTTCCCAGTCAATTTTTCTATAAACCTAGTACTGCTCTAAAACCAATGAAGTCTATTTAAAAAAAAAAAATGGACAGAAGGCTTTTGTGAAATAAAGATTACCAGGAGTTCCCTGTGACTCAGCAGTTAGCGAATCCACCTAGCATCCACAAGGATGCGGATTCGATCCCTGGCCTCACTCAATGGGTTAAGGATCCGGTGTTGCCATGAGCTGTGGTGTAGATCACAGACAGGGCTCGGATCCCGCGTTGCTGTGGCTCTGGCTTAGGCCGGCGGCTACAGTTCTGATTGGACCCCCTAGCCCGGGAACGTCCATATGCCGCAGATGCAGCCCTAAAAGACAAAAAGAACCCTCCCCCGAAAAAAAAAGATTCCCAGAGTTAGTTGGGACAAAAGGGAGGTGTGTGGGTAGCAAGTGCTAAAAGGATTCAGCAGAGAGAAAACACATTGGTTGGGAAGGCTTCTTGAAAAGCGTGTATTTGAGCTTGACCTTGAGGTAATTTCCATTGGAAGAGACGAAGTTAGGGGTAAATGGACGCTGCAAGAGGAGAGAAATGTATCAAGGCTGGAAAATAGAGCACACATTTGAAAAACAGGGAATTGTTTAGTTTTGCTTATTGCAAGGCCAGTATAAAGGAAACGGTGAAAGAAGGCTCAGATGGTAGCTTGGGCCAATGAAAAAAGCCCTGACTTGTATCTATCAGTGAGGGATTGCTTGATTCCTGGCACAAATCAGCGTCCACATCACAGACAAGCCACATGCAGTCCTTTGAAGCCAGATAGCCTCCCCGGGAAGTTGTAATTTCCCCTGTTGTTTATATTATTGGCAGTCACCTTCTTTTGTACATGAATCATTAGTAGAAATTAAGAGAAAAATTGAATCAAGGCAGTAGTAGTGTCCTTTCATTGGAGGAAAAGTGCTGTATTAAAGAACTCAGGTTTATTACCGTATATGCTTTTTCACATAAAATGTGCAGCATGTAGCAAAAGATAACCAGGACACAAAAGGAAATTAAAATGATAGGTTAAAAAAAAAATCAGAGTTCCCGTCATTGGCTCAGTGGTTAATGAACCCGACTAGCATCCCTGGCCTTGCTCAGTGGGTTAAGGATCTGGCTTTGCTGTGAGCTGTGGAGTAGGTTGCAGAGGCAGCTTGGATCCTACATTGCTATGACTATGGTGTAGGCCAGTAGCTATAGCTCTGATTTGACCCCTAGCCTGGGACCCTCCATATGCCACAGGTGCAACCCTACAAAGCAAACAAAATAAAACAAAAAGATGCACCCAAATGTTCATAGCAGCACTATTTACGATAGCCAAGATATGGAAGTAACCTAAATGTTCATTGACAGATGAATGGATAAAGATGATGTGAGATATATATATATATAATTATGTGTATATATTTATATATGTAATGTGTATATATTTATATATATATATAAAACTCAGCCATAAAAAGGGATTAAATAATGCTATTTGCAGCAACATGGATGGACCTAGAGATTATCATACTAAGTGAAATAAGTCAGATAAAGACAAATATCACATGATATCCCATATGTGGAATCTAAAAAAAAATGATACAAATGCATTTATTTACAAAACAGGAGTGGGTTCACAGACAGAAAACAAACTTAGTTACTAAAGGGGAGGGGTGAAGAGATAAATTAGGAGTTTGGGATTAACAGATGCACATTACGTATATACTATATATAAAATAAAGAAGGACCTACTATACAGGGAACTACATCCAATATCTAACAACATAGAATGGAAAAGAATCTTAAAAGAACATATATACGTGTATGTGTGTGTATCTGAATCACATTATTATATACCTGAAACTAACACAACACTGTAAATCAACTACACTTCAATTTTTTAAAAGTAAAAAAAAAAACTCCTTACGCAGCAATAGCTAACTAATAAAAAAGAAACTATAAAAAGTGGCATAGAGGAACTGAAAAAGAACCAAGTAGAGGAGTTCCCATCATGGCCCAGCAGAAACGAACCCGACTAGGAACCATGAGGTTGTGGGTTCGATCCCTGGCCTCACTCAGTGGGTTAAAGATCTGGTGTTGCCATGAGCTGTGGTGTAGGTTGCAGACGTGGCTCGGATCTGGAGTTGCTATGGCTGTGGTGTAGGCTGGCGGCTACAGCTCTGATTGGACCCCTAGCCTGGGAACCTCCATATGGCGAGGTTGCGGCCCTAAAAAGACAAAAACAAACAAACAAACAAAAAAAGAACCGAGTAGAGTTTCTAGAAGTTAAAATATGAGACTGAAATGTAAAACTCAACGGATGTTGTAGGAGTTGTATAAATCTGCCACAGATGCTGTAACACGTCTCCATTCAGAAAATGAAGGCTATTCCCTCCCTTTGAAAGTGGACTCTGGGTTTATTGACTCACTTCTAATGAATGCAAAGTGGCCAAAGTGGTGATGTCTGACTTCTGAAGCTAGGTCACAAAAGGCCCTGCAGTTTCTGCCTCACTCACTCGACTCCTTTTCCTGGAGGGAAGTCAGTCGCTGTGTCATGAAGCACTCTGAAAAGGAAGAGTGTGACTGGGCTAAAAGAAAAACTAGAAGAAGAATAAACATCACCTAAAGATGATCCTTTTTAGGGGGAAGGGTTAAAATGGTTCTGACTGAACATGGTGCAGTTGCATCATAACGAGTAAGGCACGATTTTGCTATTGTCTTAACTCTGGATGTAAGTCAAGTGTGAGTTCAAGAGGTCCATAAGCGCGTCTAGGCAGGTGTGTACTTGGTGGTTTTGTAGTGTGTCAGCTCAACGGGGCTGCTCTCTGTTTTCCAGGACTCCTCTCCCGGCATGTCTCTAGTTAGCACTAGAACAGAGATTTTGCACGAAATTTGGCAGGTGGAAGTGAGACGGCAGTCTTGCTGTTTCTCTATTCAGGAAGTGAGTGAAGGGGTGACAGAGGTTGGTGCAACATATGCACACCATCATTTACTTGCTGGTTCAACTTGCTTTTTTTTTTTTTGTCTTTTTGCCTTATCTAGGGCCGCACCCGCAGCATATGGAGGTTCCCAGGCTAGGGGTCTAATCGGAGCTGTAGCTGCCGGCCTACGCCACAGCCACAGCCACGCGGGATCCGAACCGCGTCTGGGACCTACACCACAGCTCACGGCAACGCTGGATCCTTAACCTACTGAACAAGGCCAGGGATCGAACCTGTAACCTCATGGTTCCTAGTCGGATTCGTTAATCACTGAGCCACGACGGGAACTCCTCAACTTGTTAATCAGAGCAAAGGCCAGGCCTTCAACAGACACACCTTCCTGCAGCTCTTCCTTCAGCTTCTCCACCTTCTGGGCAAGGTATAGGTTTAGCTCCAAGATAAAAGGCACAGGTTCTCCTTCAGAACACCCACATCATGAAAGTTGGATATGGTGAAAGGCTAATACAGGTTCTAGTTTGTCCTTAGAGATTCCAAGTCATTTCTTTCTTTTTTGTTTCTTTTTGTTGGGTTCTAAGAATTCTTTTTTTTTAAATAATGATTTTTATTTTTTCTATTATAGCTGGTTACAGTGTTCTGTTAATTTTCTACTATACAGCAAGGTGACCCAGTCACACACATGGACCGGATCCTTTTCTCTCTGATGCCGTCAGGGAGCATGAACTAGAGAAAAGACCGTTTCCTGAAGATGGAGCCTGCCATCCATATCTGTACCGCGTTTTGAGGCAACGTTTTGAAATAACTTTTGCAAAGGCTGGGCTACTATCCAGGTACTTGCGTTGTTTTGGAAAATTTCCGAAGGAGGTGAGTAAAGCAGGAATTTGTTTGTAACCTCAAAGTCTACCATACAGGGAATTTCCCCCGAAATTAAATCCAACCCTAAGTCCCTATCCTGGTAAGCAGGGGACAAGCAAGCAGTGGTTTTGACTGTTTTTTGCTTCCCGCCCCAGCCTTGAGCCCCACAAGCAATTAGGAACTTTACAAACTGCCAGGAAGGCTAAAGAAGAGGCCCCTTAATCCCCCATCTAGGATGATTATCCAGGAGACTTTGTTCAACGTCTGTTTTAAAATCTGGTAGTCTAGCAAGTTCCCATCGTGGCTCAGTCGTTAACGAATCCGACTAGGAACCATGAGGTTGCGGGTTTGATCCCTGGCCTCGCTCAGTGGGTTAAGGATCCGGTGTTGCTGTGAGCTGTGGTGTAGGTTGCAGACGTGGCTTGGATCCTGTGTGGCTGTGGCTGTGGCGAAGGCCGGCGACTACAGCTCCTGTTAGACCCCTAGCCTGGGAACTCCACATGCTGCAGGTGCGGCCCTAGATAAGGCAAAAAGACAAAAAAAAAAATCTAGTTGTCTGGGAGTTCCCCTTGTGGCACAGAGGAAACGAATCTGACTAGGAACCATGAGGTTGTGGGTTCGATCCCTGGCCTCGCCCAGTGGGTTAAGGATCTGGCATTGCTGTGAGCTGTGGTGTGTGCAGCTCGGAGCGGCAGCTGCAGCTCTGATTCTACCCCTAGCCTGGGAACCTCCTTATGCTGCGGGTGCAGCCCTAAAAAGAATAAAAAATAAAAAAATAACAAAGTCTAGTATTCTGCCGTTCCTGGGTCACGTTGGGCCACTGAAATTTTTGCCATATTGGGAACACGGTATGCTAGGGCTTATTCTTACTCCCCTGGGACAAAACAAGGTGAATGAAATGAATTTTTCTTAAATGTATGTTTGGCATTAAAATGTCCTTTCTTATATGAAATAACCACAATAAGGTTTTTTAAAGTCCTTATTTGGCAAAATAAAATGTTGAGACCTTTGCATCAGTTACAGTTTTTTCTGTGCATGGGTGTGGAGGGGTGATTGTCAAAGCTAAAAAAGCCAGACGTTAGTTGAAGCAGTAACAAAACAGATTTTATTCGTTACTGACCAAGAGAGAAACAGCTGAGCTCCATTTCAACTTGTGCAGCGGTGACTGGGCACTTTAAAGGAAGGATGAAAAAAAACACATATTGCCTAGTTCAATCTAGATGAAATGTTCAGAAATGGCAAAACCTATGGAGACGGAAAACAGATGAGTGGTGCCTGGAGCAGGGGTGGCAGGATAGCATTAACAGGCACTCGGGTTGATTGGATGTTTTAAAACCAAATGCTGGCATGACCGCACAACTTGGTACATTTACTAAAAATCATTTAAATGTACACTTAAAAATGGGTGAATTTTATGGCCTATACTTTATCCATAAAGCTGTTAAAAAAAAATGGGAGAATGAAGAAGAGGGAGCAGGGCGAAAGTGCAAAATTACAAAAAGGGCCGGGCAGTGTCAATTTGATGAATCCAGCTGTGTCTCCCTGCTGGCCCTTATGGAAGTCAGGACTCTATCATCTGCACATGGAGCTGTCACCTGCTGAGAGTTCTGGAGTTCTCATGGTCCGTATTTCATCCGTAAGTAAAATCTACTAGGTTGGAAACTGACAATCTAGTTGAATCTCTGTGATGAATGCATGCCTTCTTAACAGAGGCAGTTTAAAGAAAAGGGGAGAAATGTTGAGCTTTGCTTAGCCTTCAACTTAAAATATTTTATCTAAACATCTCAAGCATTGCTAGATTCTAAGTCCACGGTTTCAAAGGCACACCACCTCCTGCCCTGCGTATCATCCACAGGGTCACTCTTTTTCTGTTACCCGAGGAAGAAGACCCGGATCTGACGCCATATTTCAGCTCTCAGACTCGTCCAGTGCTGCATACCGAGGTTCACGAAGGAGCCTTTTCATCTCGAGAGAACTGCATTCATTGTTTCACACCACAGCAAGCCAAAGACCCTAGAGAAAGTTTTGAAAGGGATCCTGAGGCCTCCAGATAACAGCGGTCAGGGAAAAACATTAAATGCAAAGAGAGAACAGCCAACTGCTTACCTCAAATGCCTTGGGAAGACTGCAGAGACCAGAACTCTCCTAAAGATCTAAGTCAGACGGTTACAACATAGACAAAGTGGAGATTGCTATGTCACTTCAAATGCGAATTATTGTTACTCCGGACAGTATATACCTGCTTTTCAAAGTTTCCTAGAAATGTAATGTATCCAAGTGTGGCAAGTGCCTGCGGAATTATCCATCAGCGCACAGCTCCTGTCAAGGGCTGCATTCAACTTAGAAAAAAAAGAAGTGCGATTTCTTTCCTCTTTTTCAATATACATATCCACATTTTTTTAATTTAAAATTTCATCTAGTTGCAATTGCTTCTCAATGTCCCGCATCTATGCATCTGCAAAACACATCTTCTCGAAAGTCAGATATTTGGGAGGATTAATTATTAATCCTCCATGTTGATTTAAAAAAAGGACGTTCCTTCACAACTAAATGGGCCAAAATGTTGTCATTAAATTTTAGAACAAGATCACGTTCATCAGTGCAAGGACATGTCATAGCTAGTTTTTATTTATAAAACATTCTCATGTATTTTACGTATAAAATGTAAATGCTTTTGTGGAATAATGTAAAACTTATGTGATTCTTTTATCAATTTTTCTTACATTATTAATAGCCGGGAAGATAAATTCAGCATTAAATATCAGTCACGTGCCAAGCTATTTTCCTCCAAACGTGATTGTGACCATTAAATATTACAGAAAACAAGATCCGCCACAACCTTGAGGGAGAAAGTAGGTTTCCCCGTTAGTTAAGCAACAAAGGTTTCCGGGTTTTTTTTTTGGTTTGTTTTCTTGACTCAACAGCCGTGAGTTGTCATCCCACTGCTGCCCACACTTGCTAATGGCTTTAGGGGGGCCCCGTCTGTTCGGGTACGTCTGCAACGCCCCCACCTTTGGGAGGCGGCGTCTCGCAGGGCACACCGCGGACCACCTCCAAAGGCGCGGATGCACAGGGCGAGTCTCGCGGGTCGCCTCCCCCGCCCTGAACCACCCCCCGGCGCCGCCCGGACCTGCCATCAGCGCCTGCCTCCTCCGCCGCTTCGCGGGGAAGCGTGAGGACCCGCCCCCGGGGGTGATTGACGGGGCTTCTCCTCCAATGGGCAGCGCGCTCGGCCCCGGCGGGCCGGGTAAGGGCCGCGGCACGCGGAGGAATCTCTCCTGCCCTTTAGTCCCGGGCTAGGTGTTGCGGCAGGCGCCATTTTATCGAGCCGCCGGTCTCGGGTGCCGCCATGTTGGTGAGGAGAAATCACCGTTACGGCCACTGTCCAAATCCCCGCGTCGCTGCACGCCGCCCGGCCGCTCCCAAGCCTCAGCCACCGGCGGCGAATAGAGACTAAAGCGGCAGCGCCGGCAGCGCGGGGCCGTGGCCCAGTGTTTGCAGTTAGAGCCCCACCTCTCTGGCGTGGTTGTTAATAGACTGGAAAGTCTGTGTCTGTGTCGCTCACTAGTAACCGTGAGTTTTTACCACTTCGTCACCTCTCGGCGGCGGCCGGGAGCAGGTGCCCGCAGGCGGCGCAGGGAGCCTCCCCGCGCCCCGCCGCCGCCGCCGGCCTCGCAGACCTGCCCTCCAGCCCCGCCCCGTTCTTGACCAAACATGACAGACTCTGAACATGCAGGGCACGACAGGTCGGGAACCCTTCTTGTCTGTCTTTCTGTCGGATGAGAGGAGGGGTCTGGGGCGGCGGGAGCGGGCCGGGGCCGCGCGCCTCCTGCATGACCTAGACGTCTCTGTGTGGCTCCATCCGTTCCATGACGTGCGCCCTGATGCAGAGCCCGGGCCCGCGGCCGCGGGGGAGGTCGGCCCGGCCGCGCCCGCCTCCCCGCGCGGGGTCCTTCCCGGCCGGCCCCGCCCCCGGCCGCACGTGCGAGCCCCGAGCCCCCCGCCCCCGGGCGGCTCCGTCGGCGCCGGGCGGCTCCCGCGGGCGGCTCGGGGCCGCGGTCCAGCCGGGGCTCGCGGGGAGCGGCTCCCGGTGCGGGGCCCGGGCCCGGCGCTCACGTCCCACGAGGACTCGCCAGGAATTTCCAGGAACTGGTGATTTGTTTGATGCTACCCTAGCACACTCCTGAGAATAAACATGTTTGGTTTTTTTTTTTTTTTTTGGTTCTTTCTTTGGAAGATTTTAAGCAACCCACAAAAGCCGTGTTCGCACAGGCTTACCCCTCGCAGTTTTGAAACGGCAAGTTTCAAATGTGAACACAAGAGAGTTAGACTCTGCAGACCTTAGTGTACCACAGTTTTCGCCTAAAGTGAGAACTCCATGGATCATCCAGTCTAGCCCGGTTTTCTAAATACTATGTATCATGGAAAATTTAAATGAGATTCTGACTTTTTTTTTCTTTGCTTACGCCTTAAGAGGCCCATTCTTAACTCCATTTAATGGTTTGGGCGTATTTACGTATTTTAAATAGCATCAATAGCCTACTTAGGTTTGGGTTACATTTTTAATTTATACTGCTATCCATCTTAATCGTCACAAAAAGAAAGGGCGGGCTTTCATTGAAATTGCTGGGGCAAAATACATTGTATCTGATTCTTATTTAGAATGTTTAAAAATTCAGAACCTGTCAGTTACTCCCTTGCGAATGGAATTAAAGTAAACCTTGTACTGTAGGCTGTATACAAGTTGCTGAAGTTTTCAACTTGTTCAGTAATGTGATCTGCTTTTGGTAAAGTATAGGAAACACTTTTTTTTTTTAATACTGAAGCAGATAGAACAAACATTACTGAAATTTGAAATATTTCAGCACTTTTGGTACTGTAATAATAAATGTAGGTCTCTAGAAGGCAAGGCAATTAAATATATGTAGTTTTTAGGAAGTCAAAATGCTCTTTTAAAAAATTATGGGTGCATAAGTTTGCACTTGACACATTTTTCATGATTGTTTTACATTATCCTGTCATTAAAATGAGAAAGCTCTTGGAATGGGTTAACATATCTTAAGGTTCCCACTCAGAGTATTTGCGGGCAAACCAGTGATGAGGTTTTGCTATTGAAGCCTAAGAGTCACTCTTTGTGGAAGAAGGAAATCTGTTCTCTGTTTACAGAGTAACTTCAGTAAGAATTATTCTACATAAGGAAGAAACTATGTTGCCAAATTCAGACATTGAATTAATTTTGCTGGTAAGGAGTTCTGATGCCAGATTTTAAAAATGATTTGGAACTTTAACGTTAAAAAAAATTAAAGAATTCTTTGTAAAGCTATATTAACAGAAAGTAAAGGTTAAGCAGGAGTGTATTTAGGCTTTTTGTTTTATATTGGGGTTGCGAACCTAATATTTTCTAATGATTTCTGAAACGTATTATGTTTCACACCTTTTTTGGTCAACTTGTATGAAAAACAAAACTATATCTAAAATCATTGTGCACTAGGAGTCAGGAGAAATGGTTCTAGCTCCAACTTTACCACTCAGCTTTGTGAACTTGAGCAAACCTAGTTTCTTAAGAGGGTTGTACAAGAATTTTTTGAGTTCTACAAGATCAGTGGTTCTCAGCCTTCTCTGGGATGCTTTTTATAAAGTGTTGAAGTCACTTTCATTGGCCTGAGCTTCAGCCTGGATTTTAAGGGGTTTTTTGTTTGTTTGTTTGTTTTGTTTGTTTTGTTTTAAAGCTCCTCAGGTAATTCTAATACGTACCAAATTTAGAACTACCGTAGTGGATCAGTATTAATCTTAGCTAATCATCAGAATCTCTTTGAGGAGTAAGGATTTTTGTTCTGCCTAGAGCAACTGAATCAGAATCTATGGGGGAGGACTGTGGTAGACTCTGTGTTTAATAGGCATCCTAGGTGATTTTTAAGAAACTTACAAAAAAGTAGACTAATCTGGGAATTCCCAAATATTCTGTGCTTCCTATTGGTTATTTTATATTGTCATAAGAGTTTCTGTGAATCAGGTGGAGAAGATACATGGATTCTAGTATTTGGAGCCTGGCATTGGCCCAGTGACGCTCTTTTTCTGACATTTTCGAAAATTAAGATATACTGTGTGAGTGCAGGAAAAAACTTAAGTCTCTGCTTTTTATTTACAACTACATTAATTGTGCAAATTAAAATATTACTATGATGTTGATTCATGTATTTTCTAATGGCTTCTGAAACAAAGATGAGATTCTACACATAAGTGGAGATTCACAGAATGCACAACTTTTTTTCCTTTAAAAAATTTTATTGTACATGTTTATGTGGTAAACATTTTGCATAAAATTTGTTTGCCAAATGAGTTAACTTTGAAAAAGTACCCATTTCTGGAGTTCCCTGGTGGCCTAGCGGTTAAGGATTCAGCATTGTCACCGCTGTGGCTTGTGTTTGATCCCCGGCCCAGGAAGTTCCATAAGCCTTGAGTGCAGGGGGCGGGGGACCCACACACCCCGGGGAGAGGAACCCCAACAAATTATACACACACACATATTTCTACTTTCCTTTAAATATTTTCATTCCTGGACTGGAAACATTATTTTTATAAAATGTTATTAGTATAAGAATACCAATAAATAAACTCATAGATATGTAGACTGTTGGACTTCTGACTTCTGCATAAATCTTTAGAATTAAGTAGCAGAGGTGGAGGAGGAGTTGGGAGAAATCAGAGGGAGATAAAGTTCTTGTCCCTCATTTCATTCAGTTCTTCCCTTTCATTCAGTTATCTTAGGTGCAACTGCAGCTGCCTAGCTTTATATTTCAGCCATATGTTGACCTAATAGAAAAAATTCACAAATAACTCCTATAGGCTAAATACTGTGGGTCTCTGCTTTGGACATATCTGCAGTGGAATAGGAAAGATAAATATACTCCAGGTAACTATTACATAATTTTTTTGGAGTAAAGGTAAAAAGTTTTACAGGACCTGCATTGGGGAAAAAGATAATTTTAACATGAGCAGTATGAGAGCCTGGGATTCTCAGTGTTGAGCTGATAGGAGGTATGGGTAATACTTTCCTTTGGGAGGAGGTTATTCTTTGCCCATTATGAACAGCCTTCCTATCTTTCCTTCCCTCCTCTCCCTGCTTTCTTCTTTAAGTAAACCAAGAACAAAGTTCCAGCTAATCAGAATTGTAGTAATTTGTTTCCCCCTCCTTTCCCTCATCTCCACATAAGGATTGAAACCTTACACTGGAGAGGGTGAAGGGATGAGAAAGAGGTTGATTACACTTTCCATTCGTAACAGGGCTTTCGTTGGAGTCTCTCATTAACCCCATGAGGTAGTATTGCATTGCAATGTTCAGTAATTTGTCTGAGATCCCACAGAGACTAGTTAAGAATCCAGGTATGCAAACTCCTACTGCAGTGTTATTTTAAACAGGGCAGTAATCCAATAAATTCTAGCTTTTACATCTTGAATTATTTGGGATTGTAAAAAAAAAAAAGCCCTGTATTCTGAATAAAACTTGAGTTCTGATTCTAGTTTTTTCTTTCTAGCTTGGTTATTTCTTTTTCATGATTATTTTATATAGATTATTTCCAATCTTCCTACTTTTTTTAAACTTTTTTTATTCCTTCCTACTTTTAAGATGTCAATAATTTAAAAAATTGCAGGTGCTTTTTCTTACATCAGAGTTCACTTGATGCGCTGGTTTATAAATCAGTATGTTTACTGGGATAAATGCCTTCCCTCACTAGGCTATATATTTATTTATTCTTCCAGTTTTATTGAGCTATAATTGACATAAAGCAGTTTAAGGTGTACAGCACAATGATTTGACTTATATACATCATGGAATGAATATCACAATAAGTTTGGGGAACATACAGAGTTCCTGTTGTGGCTCAGCAGGTTAAGGACCCCACATTGTGAGTATGTGGGTTTGGTCTCTTGCCTCGCTCAGTGGGTTCAGGATCTAGCATTGCTACAAACTGCAGTGTAGGTTATAGATGTGGTTCAGATCCAGTACTGCCACAGCTGCAGCTCTTGATTCAACCCCTGGCCCAGGAACTCATATATGCCGCAGGTGGCTGTTTAAAAAAAAAAAAAAAAATAGCATTCATCATCTCATAGATACAAAAACTTTTTTTTTTTTTTTTGCTATCTTAGGGCCGCACCCCCGGGATATGGAAGTTCCCACACTAGGGGTTGAATTGGGGCTACAGCTGCTAGCCTGCGCCACAGCTCACAGCAACGCCAGATCCTTAACCCATGGAGTGAGGCCAGGGATCAAACCCGAATCCTCATGGATCCTAGTTGGTTCGTTAACCGCTGAGCCATGAAGGAAACTCCCAGAAAGACCCACATTTTTTTCTCGTGATGAGAACTCTTAGAGTTTACTCTCAACTTTCATGTATAATATACAGCAATGTTAATTTCATTTGTCATGTTGTACATTAATGTCCCTAGAACTTATCATATACCTGGAAGTTTGTACCTTTTACTACCTCATCCAATTCCCCCTTCCTCTATATTTTTTTCTTTATGCCTTTAAGGCCGCACCCTCGGTATATGGAAGTTCCCAGGCTAGGGGTTGAATCAGAGCTACAGCTGCTGGCCTGTGCCACAGCAGTGTGAGAAATGAGCTGCGTCTGTGACTTACACCACAGCTCACGGCAGCACCAGATCCTCAACCCACTGAGCAGGGACAGGGGTCAAACCCGCATCTTCATGGATACTAGTTGGGTTAGTTTATGCTTAGTCAGAACGGGAACTTTCTTACTACTTATTTTTAATTGTGGTAAGATACACATAACATAAAATTTACCATCTTAACCGTTTTGAAGTGTACTGTTCAGGAGCAATCCACGTTGTTGCGCAGCCAGTCTCCAGAACTCTTTTCATCTTGCAAAGCTAAAACTCTTTATTTCTGATTTCGGAATCCACTACCTTATTGTTAAAACTCTCAAAGTGACTTTTTCTTTAGCAAATGTTAAAAACTCAGGTTATACATCATGTTCAGGTTTGATATTGGAAAACAACTTGACCCATAGGAAGACATTTTTCTTTCTTTCTTTTTTTTTGAAGACATTTTTCTTTTCCTGGCCCTTAATGAATTATGTACTTCAATTTTAAATTTTGTTCATTAAGTTTTCATTCAACAGACTTCTGTGCCAAGTACAGTGCTGAAACAAATCTGAATACAACATCACTGAATTTGCTGTCCAGGATTTTATAATCTATTAGAAGAAGCATATTAGTAAATACATATTCCTAGCACCAATGCTATAATAGAGCTGTTAACTCACTGCAGTGGTGGTGGCATAGATGGGGACTTCAAGGAGGTATCATGGAATAGCTAGGCGGCTAGGTAGGGGAGCAGAAACAGCAATATATGAAAAGGATGAAGAAATGGCATGGTAGGTTCAGGGTGATAAAAGTGTTAGTATGTGAAGAGTGTGCAACACACTTTGGGGAATGAGGAAAAGGCTTAAGTGAATTAGGGGTCGGGCCCTGAAGGAAAAGGTTTATAAGCAGGAGAATGATCAGATGCGTTCTTCACTATTCTACCCGGGAGCTATAAGAAAGTGCATTAGGAAGGGGAAGTCAGTAGAAGGAAGACAAATTAGGGACTTTAATTTTCATTAAGTATTGAGTACCTAATATTTAGTATGTATTGTCCTGGGCTTGGGGAAAACAGTAAAGAAAAAAATCCTTTACCTAGTGGAGCTTACATTTTTTTTTTTTTGGAGAGAGGAAGAGAGAGAGCGAGGCTAAACATGGAAAACAAGCGTGTTAGATAAGTAGAAAAGGAGATGGGGCATGCTTTGCATGTAGGGAGGTGTTTCTATTTTAAATAGGATCTTTAAGGAAACGCTTCCAAAGCAAAGTAGCATTTGAGCAAAGCCCTGAAATAAGAGCCAACCAAGCTTTCCAAGCTTAGTACCTCTGGGGGAAGAACGTTCCAGATAAAGGGAACACAGATGGAGCCAGGAATGAGCCTAGTGTGTAACTGAGAGAAAAACAAGGAAACAATGTGGCTAGAGAAACTTTCGAGCAAGGGTAGTAAGAAATGAAGCTAGACGGGCAACGGCTACCATGGTGTGGGGCCTTGTAAGCCGTTGTAAGGAAATTGGACTTCATTATGAATAGTATGGGAGCCACTAGAGGACTTGAACAGAGGAGGGGCAGCATCATGCTGTGGTAAACGAGGAGATGCTACACTGGCAAGTGATGATGGTTTAGGAGGTGAAAATGGTTGGGTTTTGGTATGCTTTGGAGGAAGAACCAGTAGGACTTGCTGATGGATGGATCTGTGTCATGAAAGGAGAAATGAGTCAAAGCCACTGTAAGTCTGGGAATTAGGTAATTAGGACCTGATCAAAAGCATTGGTAATGAGAAAGGAGACAAGGCAACATACATGAGCTATTTCTTTGAGTTGATAAAAATGGAGATAAAGATCTGGGTGTTCTTAGCAGGGGTATTAGTTGAAATGATGAGATCACCTAGGTTTGTATGTAGTTGACCACAAGGAAGAAAAAAGTTTTCTAGAAGCTAAAAGAGAAGAAAGATTTAAGGGAGGGATGATCACAGAGCAGGTAAAGGAAAGTAAAGGTGAAAATTGGCCACAGGATATACTAAATTAGGACATTTAAAAACTTGAATGAAAGTGTTTCCAAGTTTCGTAAACCAGTGGCCTTTAGTCCTAAAATCTGCCTGCGTTGTTTTGCCTGACCGAATGTTTAAAAATTTTTGTGTTTGAGTGCCATTAGGCTTGACTCATGTTCTCCACCCTCCACAGTTCTCACTGATGCTTTCTTTGCAAACTCAGCATCCGAGGTGTGCTTCCCTTGTTGGGTGACCTTCCTGACCACTTAGAGATTTGAGTTTGTGACCCCCTCATTATACAATGAAGAGTTCACCTGGAAAGACTGGCAGCCTGGCTACCAAAAACTTTAGAGGTGGGTGACCTTGAATTTGCCAGGTCAAGCCTCCAGTCCAGGGCTAAAGCATATTCTTTTGTACATAGAGGCCCCCTGGAATTGTACAGCACTGTGGCCCTGCTTTAGTTTTTCAATTTCAGAAACTGATCAGGCTCAAAGCAGATCAGACTTGGGATTGTTAATTCATGCTCAGAAAAAAAAATAATGGCTAGTATATGGTGCAGGTTGTGTTTTAAGTAGTTTCCGTGAATTATTTAATCCTCACAACAATCCTGGGAAGTAGTCTCCCTTTTTACAGATGAGGAAACAAACACCAAGAGATGGCTAAATTTCCCAGAGTCACAGAGTAAATCAGTGGGAACTCAGTCTGACTCCAGAGCCCACACTTATCAGACCATAGACATCTTCGTCGTGAGAGAATGTGTATATATTGGAATGTGGGTTTAGTCGTGTAGAATGAGGATTAGATGTTTGCGTCAGGGAGTATACTCTCTGTGTAGAAGGCTGTCTAGAAAACGGAATTGTCAGAAATTGCCTAATGAGCAAGAGTGAGGCAGTTGATTATAAATGACTAAAATTTTCAGTGGCATTGGGTCTGTAAAGTGCTTTTTTCGTTTTCATAATATTATCTGTCAAGCAGATACTTGCATCTATCTGACTTACAGGATCTCCTCTGTCCTGGGCAGTGTTTGCAAGGGCACTGCCCACATTTGTCACTCTTTGTTTCTTTTTCATCACCTCCACTGCTGACCACCCCAAGTTTCTGATAGGTGTATTTCTTTTAATTGCATGTTAGTATCTTAAATTTAGTGAGTCATTTTGTTCAACATCCTAATCTCTGTTCTGGGTCATCTTTGTTCTAATTTTATGGTTGAACTTCATGAGGACATTCTTATTTTCAGGTTTTTTTTTTTTTTTTTTTTGAGATGTTTAGGTGCTGGGAGATGTTACTTGACTGCTGATGCCAGGTACCAATCCAGACAGTAGTCACTGGATGATCTTATTAGCAAAAGCAATTTCAGCAGATTATTATTAGTCTTGGCAATTAGCAACCTTTCTCTGTTACAAAATAACTTTATATTTGTTTTCTTTTTTTGCTTTGTTTTTAATGTGAGTTCATGGCTTAACATTAATACTTCAAATGAACTGTTTTAATACCTCCATACGTCTTACCCACATTTTTGAGTTGCTAATAGATGATCAAAGCAAGTCCAAAGGAGTTTTCAAAGGGAGTCCTAAGTTAATTATCATTAAAATTATAACATAAAATATCTTATATATAAGATAACAATCTATTTATAAAAGTGGTACAAAAATAATCTAGATTTAAAACCCTTAGTACCAAATATTATTCTGCTGTTTATAATGAACATACTTGAATTAATTTGGTTCATATAGACAGAATAGATATTAATGTATTCATTTTCTAATTTAGGAACAGACTTAGAGGGTTAGCTAGTCTAAGATGGCTAAGCAGCTGTGTGAAAAGCACAGTCTGTGCCTCATGGAACTCAGTTTTGGTACTCTTCATTGCCTCATAAAGATAGTGAGTCTGGTGTCAGATGTCGGGTTGGGTTTGGGACACTTAAAAGGTTTTTTTTGTTTTGAAATTTTAATTAATCACAGGCAGTTTCTAAAGCAGTAATAATTGAACGTAAACAATATTGCTTTCACACATTATTACTGTTATTATTATTATTTTTAATGGCTGCACCTGTGGCATATGGAAGTTCCCAGGCCAGAGGTCGAGTTGAAGCTGAAGCTGTGGCCTAGGCCACAGTCACTGCAGAAGAGCCACATCTATGATATTTTTATTTTTTACTTCCTTATTTTTTTCATTTTTTGGTCACACCCCAGAATATGGAAGTTCCTGGACCCGGGACTGAATCTGAGCCATAGCTGTGACCTGTGCCACAGCTCTGGAAATACTGGATCCTTTAACTTACTGCTCCAGGCCTGTGACTGAACCCGCACTTCCAGAGTGAGCCACTGCTGTCAGATTATTAACCCACTGAGCCACAGTGGTAACTCCCAAACACTTTATTTTTTCATTTTATGGGATATTTTTAAAGGGATTATTAAATCAAACTAACTTAAATCTGCAAATTTTTAACTATTAAAAAAACACAAGTTTCAACCTATTAAGGGAGTTCATTGAAAATTCCAGAGATAAGTGTTTCCCATTGTGGCACAGCATTTAAACCCGACTAGGATCTATGAGGATGTAGGTTCGATCCCTGGCCTTGCTCAGTGGGTTAAGGATCTGGCATTGCCGTGAGCTGCGGTGTAGGTCGAAGATGCGGCTCGGATCTGGCATCGCTGCGGCTGTGGTGTAGGCCGGCAGCTGTGTATCTGATTGTACCCCTAGCCTGGGAACCTCCATATGCCAAGGGTGTGGCCCTAAAAAGGCAAAAAAATAAAAAAAGAAAAGAAAATTCAAGAGATCAGAAGAACAAATACTTCTTTTGCTTGGATTTTCCTTAAGTACTGGTAGCTAACAATAAAATGCTAGATCACTGGTACTTGTGTGTGGGGTTGTGTTCCTTTATGTACTCTTTGGTCTATAAAGGAGACTGTAGGTTGATTTCTTTTATACACCTCTGGAGTACATAGGTGTTTGTTTTTGAAATTATGTTTTGTGCAAGCAAATGAAAATGAAATAGAATTGTGCATTCAAATAATACCTACATATTTGATTGTATGTGTGTATATATATCACCAAATGTACATTTTTTTCAAGTGCCAGATGTCCAAGTGTGAAAACTGGTATTTGACTAAAGCTGAGCCATAGATTAAACTTCTAGAATATGTGGAAAAAAATCTGAGTATTATCCCTCAAATTATTTTAATTTAGTATTAGAAATTTTAGTGCTCTCATTTTTAAAATCGGATATTACAGTGCAGTAACAATAATTTTCAGCACTTCCTGGTAGGCTGCTCCTAAGATTGCTGTAATGTACATGGTAGATAGTGGATGGAGGATCATTTTCAACTGAGATTAATGGAATAAAAGATAATCGAGGGAACTTTTTTCCTTTCACATTTTCTCTACATATTTTTTAAATATCTGAGGCAAAGATGTTTGATCATGTGGCACGTAACTGGAGTTTTTCCTCCTTATGAAATTTTGAGGTAGCAGGGTTAACGTTCTGTATTTACTTCACAAAAAATGTGAATTTCCAAAAAGTTTTTTTTCTTGAAAGATTTATGGAATTAAATACTTAAAAGTTAAACACGGGAGTTCCCGTTGTCGTGCTCAGTGGAAATGAATCCGACTAGGAACCATGAGGTTTTGGGTTCGATCCCTGGCCTCACTCAGTGGGTTAAGGATCTGGCCTTGCCATGAGCTGTGATGTAGTTCGTGGTTGCGGCTCAGATCTGACGTGGCTGTGGCTGTGGCTGGCAGCTGTAGCTCCGATTGGACCCCTAGGCTGGAAACCTCCATATGCCGCGGGTGTGGCCCTAAAAGCAAAAAAAAAAAGGAAAAAAATTAAACATGGTCTTTATAATAACATGGTCTTTATGCCAAATAATTAAAGTTATAATTATGATATAGAATTTCCATTATTCTACTATACATTTTTCATTTAAACTTTTATAATCATTTTTCAGTTCAAAAAGTATATAATATTCTTCCTAAAGTCATCAGCTAACTCATTCTCACAATAGTACTCTTTTTCTATTTGAAAATTAATTTCTTTTGTATGTAGCTTTCATAATCATTAACTGCAACATTTTTCTTTTGCATTAATGTACATTTATACTTCATCTAATTGATAAAATGTCAATATATAAAACACACAAGGAGATTCTTATTCTTTTTTTTTTTTTGGCTCTTTTAGGGCTGCACTGAGGCATAAGGAGGTTCCCAGGCTAGGGGTCAAATTGGACCTGTAGCCGCCAGCCACAGCCACAGCCACAGCCACAGCAATTCCAGATCCGAGCCATGTCTGTGACCTACAGCACAGCTCATGGCAATGCTGGATCCTTAACCCACTGAGCAAGGCCAGAGATCGAACCCGCAACCTCATGGTTCCCAGTCGGATTCATTAACCACTGTACCACAACGGGAACTCCATGAGATTCTTATTCTGAATTTACATAAAACACCTTGACTTTGAAAATGAATATTCAGATACTAACAGTAAATTCAAATGGCATAGCCTTTTTACATATGACCTTGTTACAGTAGTGATCACACAATCCCTGATCATGTCACGTTCAGAGATACCAGAACTGACTTGAAGCAGGCCAATGCAGAATGGAGAAATGTGCTTTAGCTGAATACTTCAGGCAAAGCCCAATTTTGGTTTAAAAAAAAAAATCTACTTCCATCGCATTCCCCAAATCCTGGAGCCCCAGTACCTCATGTTATAATTAATTTGATTATCAGTTAATTTGGGATATTGGACACTTAACAGAGTATACTTTTTGGATATTGTTGGGTCATAGGCAGTTTCACCCAGCTCATGGTAGATTCATCCAGCAAGACTTCTTCAGCTTTTGTTTTGCTACCATGATGCCTAGAAGACTGTTTTCTGGCTTTCAAATTCTAACGGTATTTTATTTGATGAGATTTGTTTCTGTTGAATTTCTAGCTTCTCCAGTGTATACCAGAGGGCCTAAATCAAAAGGATAATTTGAAAGGGAATGAAAGTAAATTAATTTTAGCTTATTAGCAAGATAGCCAAGATAGTAAGTGAAATATATATTAAAAAAGGAATTTTTAAAATGTAGCCTTAAAAACACACCTGCAGTGGAGTTCTTGTTGTGGTGTAGTGGAAACGAATCCAACTAGGAACCATGAGGTTGTGGGTTTGATCCCTGGCCTTGCTCAGTGGGTTCAGGATCTAGTGTTACCGTGAGCTGTGGTGTAGGTTGCAGACGTGGCTGGGATCCTGCATTGCTGTTGCTGTGGCTGTGCTGTAGGCCAGCAGCTGTAGCTCTGATTGGACCCCTAGCCTGGGAACCTCAATGTGCCTTGGGGTGCGGCCCTAAAAATCAAACAAAAAAACCGATAGAAAGCTAATTCAGTTTCAGTTGTGTAATAGTCTCTGCTTATAGCATTTATGGTGTCTTTTTAAGTATTCAGTTTTAACATACTACAAGTTTAAAGCATTAAATAGTCCTTTTAAGAAATCTATTGTTGGAATTCCCTTCGTGGCTTACCGGTTAAGGAATCTGACTAGCATCCATGAGGACGCAGGTTCAATCCCTGGCCTTGCTCAGTGGGTTAAGGATTCAGCATTGCGATAAGCTATGGTGTAGGTTGCAGACTCGGCTTGGATCCTGTGTTGCTGTCTGGCTGTGGTGTAGGCCCGTGGCTATAGCTCCGATTCAACCCCTAGCCTGGGAACCTCCACATGCCTCATGTGCGGCCTAAAAAGCAAAAAATAAAAAAAGAAATATATTGTTGGTTATTGTTCTTGTTTAACACTCCTACTTTAATATTCAGGTTCAGGGAACTCTGGGTCCTCACTAAATAAAAGGTTTTTATTTTTAATATTTTCTTTTTATGCCCACACTTGTGACATATGGAGGTTTCCAAACTAGTAGGGATGGAATCAGAACTGTAGCCGAGGCCTATGCCACAGCCACAGCAATGCTGGATCTGAGCTGCATCTGCAACTTAAACCACAGTTTTTGGCAACACTAGAGCCTTAGCCCACTGAGCGAGGCGAGGGATCAAACCTGCATCCTCTTGGAGACTATGTCAGATCCTTAATCCCCTGAGCTACACAGGAACTCTGAGATATTTTCTTTTTCCGGAACCCTGGGTCCTCATTAAATGAGAATTTTTTTTGTTGTTGTCTTTTTTATTTTGGTTTGGGTCTAACTTTAGGTGAAAATTGCTGCCAACTACCTTATTAAGTATTCCACATCTTTTTTCTGGGCATTGGTGCTTTCGGCCCTTTTTATTTTAATTGAACGGCAAGCCTTAGTAATAACATGGCAATTTTCATTTTTTTCATCATTCCTTTCTTTTCTTCCCCTCTTCTGATTTTGATGTGAAGGATTTCACCTATCAGGCTGTTGCCTAAACTGCACTACTTTTTATCAGCTGCCTAGAACCATAAAATGAAATAGGGAGACCTGTTTTCCAGGTCTCATTTATAAGTCTTTTTATCTTTCTTAAAAATCTTTACAGTAAAATTTTTTTTTTTTTTTTACTGTTATTATTTGAGCACTTAAAGAAATACTCTTCTGGAGTTTCCATCATGGCTCAGTGGTTAACAAATCTAAGAACCATGAGGTTGCAGGTTCGATCCCTGGCCTTGCTCAGTGGGTTAAGGATCTGGCATTGCCGTGAGCTGTGGTGTAGGTTGCAGACGCGGCTCAGATCCCACGTTGCTGTGACTGTGGTGTAGGCCGGCGGCTACAGCTCCTGTTAGACACCTAGCCTGGGAACCTCCGTATGCCGCGGGTGCAGCTCTAGATAAAGGCAAAAACAAATAAATAAATAAATACATACATACATACATACATACTATTCAGTAAAAAGACAGCTCTATAGCGTCTCATAATTCTAAGTCCCGTTTTATCAGTCCAACCGGTCTAGCCTGGGGGCTCTGTTTCCTGACAAATATTAAAATAATTCCTATTCTATTGAAGTAACTCACATGTCAGAAATGCAACTTCCATACCTCAGATATATCTCTGTATTATCTCTTAAAATATCACCTAAGTCATGTTGATGAAGTTTCTTTCTCCTGACATTTTACTGTGAAAAATTTCAAACATACAAAAATGCTAAGAAATTTTACAGTAAACACTCTTTTATAACTACCCACCAGTTGGTGAGGTTTTTAATCTCTACATCAGCTGCTCTTAAGGGGTTTAGCTATTTGCAATTTCTTCCTAAGACCAAATACATGTTGTAGTTATTATAGCAACATGGCTGAGAAAGATGGGCCTGGGAATTAGACCGCCTAACTCCCAGGGGTTCCAGCTCAGCCATCTACTAGCAGAATTAGTTAAGCTCTTTGTCTCCTTTCTTCATCTGTTGAATGAGGATAGTAGTAGTTACAGCTGACCCTTGAACGTCACTGGTTTGAACTGCGTGGGTCCGCTTCTACATGGATGTTCTTTCAGTAGTAAAGACTGCCTGCTCCACGACCCCGGGTGGGTTGAATCTGCGGCTGTGGAGCCGTGGTTACAGAGGAGCCTCCGGTACGGAGGGCCAGCACTCCTAACCAGGATATCATTCAGGGTCAGCTTTGTTTCATAGGGTCAACAGGAGGATGAAATGAACTGATCCAGCATGCCAGGCAGCCTAGTTAGTGTTCAGTAATTGTTTTTGCCTTTTTTTCTTTTTTTTAGGGCCGCACATGCGATGAATGGAAGTTCCCAGGCTAGGAACTGAATCGGAGCTGAAGCTGCCGGCCTACACCACAGTGCACAGCAACGCAAGATCCTCAACCCACTGAGTGAGGCCAGGGATCAAACCGGAATCCTCATGGATACTAGTCGGGTTTGTTACTGCTGAGCATCAGTGGGAACTCCCAGTGTTCAATAATTATTAACTGTCATCATATTGTATGATGATAGAAAAATATTTTTTTTAAGCCACAACTTTGGATTGAGATGCTGTCTTACTTCAGAATTACTGTTGGTTTATCACGAACACATTAGCTGGAACTGAACATAGACAAACAGTGAAAGAGTCAAATGATAGTACATGGAGATGAAAAATTGCTGAGAAGTATTTTTAAATTATTTGTTGGAGTTCCCATTGTGGCTCAGCGGATTAAGAACCCTACTGGTATCCATGAGGATGCGGGTTCGATCCCTGGACTTGCTTGGTGGGTTAAGGATCTGGTGTTGCTGTAAGCTGCAGCAGAGGTTGCAGATGCAACTTGGATCTGGTGTTGCTGTGACTGTGGCTTAGACCAGCAGCTGCAGCTCTGATTCAGCCCCTAGCCTGGGAACTTCCATATGCTGCAGGTGTGGCCCTAAAAAAATAAAAAATAAAATTATTTGTTAAAGTCACATATCCATAATTCTCTCATGACCCCAAATCATTTTTTTCTTTTTGCTTTTTAGGGCTGCACTTGCTGCATATGAAGATTCCCAGGCTAGGGGTCTAATCAGAACTACACCTGCTGGCTTACACCACAGCCGCAGCAATGCCAGATCCGAGCCGTGTCTGCGACTTCCACCACAGCTCACGGCAGTGCTGGTTCCTTAACCCACTGAGCGAGGCAAGGGTTCGAGCCCGCAACCTCATTGTTCCTAGTCAGATTCATTTTCGCTTCGCCGCGACGGGAACTCCCCCCTCAAATCTTTTTAAAGTTTCTCTTCTCGGCAATATTTTGGCCTTTATGGGGAAACAAAGTTAACTTATTACAGCAGAAATGAAATCGTTTACATTTTCTGTTTTGTCCATATCTAGATTTGAACCCAGGACTAAAACAAACTGGTCCTGTAGTGAATGGTGTATGGTAATGCTTCTTTAAAAAAATAGCCTTCAGTTTTGTCTGTATTCTCTCTTATTTTTCTCTGTTTTGTTGATTTCTGTCATTATTTTTACTCCCTGTGTTCTTTTGGGTTTGCCCATTTCCAGGTTCTTTAGTTGAATGTATAGCTCATTTGCTTTTAGTCTTTGTTATTTCCTAAAAATGTGTTTAAATAAAAGCGTAAATCTCCCTCCAAGGACTCCTTTTCTTTGTTCAGAGGTCTTTTAATTTAATAACTCCATGGTGTACTCTGCACCAAATTTATACTGAGACGTTCACCGGGAAGTTACATTGCTTGAGTTTAGATGTGTCATTAATATGTTACTGATATATTCATTACTACATCAGCTGATCATGATGCCGCCTCTGAAAAACTCGATGCTTAAATGATTGGCATTGTGTGCTGCTATGATACAGAAGATTAATACTTTATTCATGTATATCCTTATTATTTTTAAGGAAAATCTGGACCCTTTTCAAATAAATCTCTTTAGCAATAAAATAGCCATTTTAAAGGTGTATGTCATGGGATGTTTGTGGTTTTCATGGAGGATGGCCTAAAGGGTAGTAGTCTATTCATTTTTCGATAGTAGTTTTCAGGTAATGTATTTTTTTGCTTCAGGACTGTTGGGGAAAAACATTACCATCAGTAACAGAGCGAATGTATTTGTTTTTTTTTTTTTTTTTTTTT
>PVHT020000095.1:180801-191922 GCA_004024745.2 Catagonus wagneri | reverse complement strand
TTTTTTTTTTTTTTTTTTTTTGCCTTTTGTCATTTTAGGGCCGCACTCGCGGCATGTGGAGGTTCCCAGGCTAGGGGTCGGAGCTGTAGCCACTGGCCGACGCCACGGCCACAGCAACGCAGGACCTGAGCCGCATCTGCGACCTACACCACAGCTCACGGCAACGCCGGATCGTTAACCCACTGAGCAAGGGCAGGGATCGAACCCACAACCTCATGGTTTCTAGACGGATTCGTTAACCACTGCGCCACAACGGGAACTCCAGAGCGAATGTATTTGAATAGGGTGCGTCAGTATCAGAATCTCCATACACGGTCCATTCTTCTTTTGGACTTAACGCTGGATTGTTGCGGTGGCATCCTGCTTTCCCTGCATCTGTTTTGTTTCTCCCCTAGGTCAGTTTTTCACTCTCCACTAAACTTATCTTTCAAAATGGATATCTAATTACATTGTCTCCCTTCCTGGAAACGCTTTCGGTGCTTTTTCATTCCTTGAGAATAAACTGTAAACATGGTCAAAGCTCTGCATGTCTAGTCCTGCCCACCACTCCAGCACAGTTATGAACCACTTTCCCCCTTTTCTCTATGACCCAGTGATACTGGCCCTGTCTTGGTTCCTGTCTCAGTTCTCCTACTCATCCAGTTTTTTCTGTCTGCCCTTCCCTACCCCTTGTCTCCCAGGCTAGCTCTTCATGTCAGTTCATGCATGACTTCCTCAGGGAAAGCCTTCCGGAGTCCCTGACAGATGACGTTCCCCTGTTGTGTGCGCTCATTGGCTCCGTCATATATGGCTGTTATTTTTGTGTTTATTTGTACGATTCTTTTTTTTTTTTTTTGATATCTGTCTCTCTCATCACTGGATCGAAAACTTCATGAGAGAAAAAAACCATTTCTAGTTTGTCATTGGGTCTCCAGTGAGATGGTGGTGAATACGTATCTATTAAATGAATGGCACTTTTTTTATTTTTTGCTAGGGAAATAGAAGATTCTTATACAGTTTTTGAGAATTTCTGCTCTAGATGTTGTGGATTTTGTCCCTGGATTAAATGAGGACATCAGACAGTTTATACTTGGACGGTATTACTCTGTTTCCTCATGTAATTGCTTTTTCTCAGTAGAACTTTGGCAGCATGCCCTTGGTTCAGACTGGGGTGTGCTCTAAGTGGTGAACTGTTGTGGCTGTGGGACACTGTGAGGATAGTGTCCACTGGATCAAGTACTGTTCATTGTATCAGCTAATACTGTTTTTATGAGGACTCAGAGAAGAAATTTCTCTCTCTTCTTGCTCCCAGAAAAAAAAGGTGTGCTTCTCTTGAGCAGCTGGTCTGTTTTTGTTCTAAACGCACTGTTATCTTATACCTCACCCAGTTTCCTGAAGCTTAGGATCGAATGTGCAGCTCACATCTAGAAATTAGTCAGGGGTTTCTGGCATGCCCTTATGTAAACTAATTTTAGTCTTAGCATCATTTTAACCTTTAGAATTTTTACTGTGACTTATTTACATATTTTATAGTTTGTTCAATAAAAGGCTCTGTAAATGGCTTTCAAGGAATAAAAAAATATGTCAGAGTTATATATATATATATTTGCCAGGTAAGATACACATTCAGTGTGTGTCTCTGCTGAAAATGGAAGGGATGAAGAACAGTATAACATATTTATTACATGTTGAGAGGAATTCTAGGTATTAAGTTCTGATTGGTTCATTTGGGGACTAGGATTCTTCCTTTTGAATTTTTTCTGCTTATGTCACAAAAGCATAGGCATTGCTTTAAGAGATGTCTGAGGAAGGATACGAAAGTATTTGTTAGGCTCAAGGACATACAGTTAGCACTTACGTATGCACATGCTGGGAACTTGGCAGAGTTTTTATTAACAGTCTCCACTTAGTCCTGTTCACATAAAGAGCAGGTTACATGTTCAGTGCTGTGTGGGTTATGATCTTTGTGGGAGCTCTGATTAAAGGCCTTGATATTTGGCTTGCCTGAATATCAGAGTCCCTTTGTTTTCCTTCCCTTACAAAAATAAATTTTTGTATCATCTGATGAAGTAACAGCTGGCAGTAGCATATCCTACTCTGGAGACCAGGGGTTGAAAGAAAAGTAAAGGTAGCCCTGACTATTATAAGGAGGAGCTGGAAGGCACTTTGGAATGATGTCCAAAGATTCCACTACTTCAGCCAGGTGGTCAGATCTTAAGACTCATCCTGAGTCCACTGAGGGGGAGATACCTAGTTTGGGAGGTGTAAGGTAGGGAGTTAGGTTAAGGCTTAATCAAGACTATCCTGCGTAAGCTGTATAAGGTGTGGGGAGAAATCAGAGTAGGCATGGGCACATCCTAGACCCAAGTAAGTTTTCTGTGATGCCTACTTACAGGTTCCACCAGTAAGATTCAGTTTTTTTCATACAGAGACAAGGCCAGCATGGGGTCCGTTCCTCGCTCACTTGTCCGGCAGGATAACACTGAAACCAGCGAGGCCAGGGCATCGTAGGTAATGCCAGTGGTAGGGCTGTGTTGGGCAACAGTTTCCATACTGCAGCCACAATTTTTTTTTTAACCTACAGCTGTAGGATAAGGTGTGGGCAAGGTAGAAAATCTGAGCCCTCGCTGGTACCACGGAAGGCGAATGAGAGATTGCTTCATGGCAGCCTCCCACACAAGAGGGAGGTGGGTGAGAAAGAGCCTTGTAGCATCGCCCCCCAAGACTATCTTTCCACGCTTTGGAGGAGCACCCGCTAAGGCTTAGGTCAGCGCGTGGTTGGCCTGTGTGGAGACACGTAAGGGTGCCGGGGCGCTGCTGCAGAGCGGTTCCCCTGCATTATCACCCATGTTAAGGGAGAACTGATAGAGTGAACTAGAACAAAGCGTGAAAAGAAAAGTACTAGAAGCAATAGTTACAAGCATCTAGAAAATTTGTGTTCTATTGGTCCTGGGACAAGCAGTCTATTCCTATAAAGCTGTTTACTCCAAAAAATGCCTTTTTTTGTAGTGAGCATATCAGCTTATTTCCAGAAACATGAACGTGGATAATGTAACATCATCCAGCAGTACTTGTATAGTCTTTTATTGAGGCTTTTGTGTTTCTTTCTGAAGGCTCAGTTTCTGATCCATAGCTTGTAACAGGAGCCTTTAGGCAAGCATAAAGGAAAAGCAGAAACTACCTGTAGAGGTAAAAATGAAGGGTTCAATATCTTTTAATAGCCAACAATATCAGGATGGAGAAAAGTAGAATTCTCTATTGAGAGGCATATCAATTTATAAGAACATAGGGACAGTAAGGGTATTAACCAGTTTGAGTCTTTAATTCATACCATAGTGTATTGTGATTTTCTCCAGTTGTTGCCCATCTAGATATTTAAATATAGAGATAAAATCTTTTTAAACTTTATTATTTTTAAAAATGACAGCTTTATTCTGATAGAATTCACCACCTCCCACCCCATCCCCCTCTTTTTTGGCCACACGCACAGCATATGGAAGTTCTCTGGGCCAGGGATTTAATCTGAGCCACAGCTGCAGTCTACTCTAAAGCTGTGACAGTACCAGATCCTTAACCCACTGCACCACAGGAGGAACTCCTAGAACTCACCTTTTAAAGTATACTGGCTTTGGAGTTCTCTTGTGGTTCAGTAGGTTAAGGATTCAGCATTGTCACTACAGAGGCTTGGATTGCTGCTGTGGCATAGGTTCGATCCCTGGCCCAGGAACTTTCATATGCTGAGGGCGTAGCACAAAAAAAAATGTATACTGGTTTTAGGATGTTCACAGAGTCATGCAACCATTACCACTCTCTAATTTTGAACATTTTCATCACTCCTAAAAGAAACTGTACCTATTGATGATCATTCCTCCTTCTTCCCTCTAATCTGCCTTTATGTATTTAAAGATAAATTCTTTAAAAAATAAATTTGTCAAAAAACTAAAATATAGATACAAACTATTATCTTTGGAATGAATAAGCAATGAGGTCCTGCTGTATAGCACTGGGAACTGTATCTAGTCACTTATGATGGAGCATGATTATGTGAGAAAAAAGAATGTATATATGTATGTGTGACTGGGTCACCTTGCTCTACAGTAGAAAATTGACAGAACGCTATAAACCAGCTATAATGGGAAAAAAATCATTAAATAAAAAAATTAAAATATATTTGTTTATTAACTGGACAGCTATGTGTACATCCATACATGATATGACTCTTTCTAAAAAGGATATAGTCAGAGTTCCCACTGTGGTGCGTGCAGCAGGTTAAGGATCCATTGTTGCCGAGGCTGCAGCTTGGATTCAGTCCCTGGCCCAGGAAGTTCCATATGCCTCAGGTGCAGCCAAAAAAAAAGGCAAACAGAAAAAAAAGAAAAAGGACATAATCATTCTATTATTTTTGCATTAGTAAAAAGTCACCTATGTATAATTGACATAGGAACTTTTCTTTTTTATTAAATTAAGAAAAATTATTTTGGGAGTTCTCTTCGTGGTTCAGCAGTTAATGAACCCAACTAGGATCCATGAGGATTCGGGTTCAATCCCTGGTCTCACTCAGTGGGTTAAGGTTCTGGCATTGCCATGAGCTGTAGTGTAGGTCGCGGATGTGGCTCAGATCCCACATTGCTGTGGCTGTGGTGGCCAGCCACACAGCTCCAATTTGACCACTAGCTTGGGAACTTCCATATGCTGTGGGTGTGGCCCTAAAAAGCAAAAAAAAATTATTTTGGGTTTAGCAAATAAAACAACTTTCATGATAGTGTTGAGCTAATTCAAAATCTAGGGAATGACAAACATTCTTAATTACTTTGTTATCTTTTTGATTTTTCACAGAGCTAGATTAGCATCTAATTAATTAGGTGCTCAGTCAAGAAAGCTTTCTTTTATTTTGGTGACAGAGCTAGAATTAGAATCCAGCTTTCTTCCCACTAAGCCTCCTCTTTCCATTGTAGCGCTTGTGCTTTCCATATGTGCCCAAAGCTGTTTTTTTTTAAGCATTTGGAAGCAGTTCATAGAAGTTTGGGTCGTTGTTCTTTATTTCCTTTTTCTCTTCCTTTTTTCTTTTAACCAAAGATAAATTTGCACATCTAAATTTATTATTGTATGAATGCTGAAATGATAAATAGGCTAAGGGAAAAGAAGAAAATTTTTACAACTTTCAGTATTTTATGTTTAATAGCAAATGTAAATGCCCATATTTCACAAAGAATTTATATAAAATAGAACATAATTATATGAAGAATCTTCAGTTTGGGTACTCTTTGTATTTAAATAGCTGTAGTCAAAATGCTAAATATTAATTAGTGGTTTTAAAATATGAAATTTTTAATGTTTAAGGGGTTCAAGTTGGAGGAGTGTGACAGTAAAAGGATAAACATCTGTAGGTTTTGTTGGTGTTTTGTTTTTGTTATTTGTATTTAAAAATTTACATAGGAGTTCCCGGCTCAGTGGTTAACGAATCCGGCTAGGAACCATAGGGTTGGGGGTTCGATCCCTGGCATTGCTCAGTGGGTTAAGGATCCAGCGTTGCCATGAGCTGTGGTGTAGGTTGCAGACGCGGCTTGGATCCTGCGTTGCTGTGGCTGGGGTGAAAGCCAGCAGCTACAGCTCCTGTTAGACCCCTAGCCTGGGAACCTCCATATGCCGCAGGTGCGGCCCAAATAAGGCAAAAAGCCAAAAAAAAAATTTACATGTAAATAATAGAGTACACATTTCTTAAGCAAATTGTTTTTTTGTTTGGCTTTTTTGTTTTTGCCGCACCTGTGGCATCTGGAAGTTCCCGGGCTAGGGATCGAATCCTGGCCATGGCTGTGGCAATGTGGGATCCTTGACCCACAGCACCACAGTGGGAAGTCCTTTAAATCAATTTTTAAGAATTGATGAATTTGTACACACACATGTATATGTAGTAATCACCACATCGATCTGTACAGAATATTTTTAACACTCAGGAAGCCACCTTAGTACTCCTTTTCTGTCAGTTATAACCCTCTAAGAGGTAGTCACTAGTCTACCTTACATCACCATTGATTAGTTTTGTCTGTTGTTTTTTTCCTTTTTTCTTTTTAGGGCTGCACCTGAGGCTTATGGAGTTTTCCAGGTTAGAGGTCGAATTTGGAGCTGCACCTGCTGGCCTAATAAGCAGTGGCCAGATCGGAGCCACGTCTGCAACCTACACCACAACTCACGGCAATACCAGATCCTTAACCCACAGAGCAGAGCCAGGGATCGAACCCATGTTCACATGGATACTAATTGGGTTTGTTACCGCTGAGCCACAATAGGAATTCCTTGCTTGTTCTTAAAGTGTGTGCAAGTGGAATCAAACAGTAGTCCCTTGTGTCTGTCTGCTTTTGCCTATATTTATGTCTACAAGATTCATTTGTATTGTGTATAGCAGTATAGTAGTTAACACTTTTTCTTCATACCATTCCATTTTGTATATATGTATATATACACACACACACACCCAGCACGATTTATTTATCCATTCACCTGTTCATGGAGATTTGGGTTGTTTACAATGTTTTTATTATTATGGCTAAAGCTGTTAAGAATTTTCTTATTCTTGTCTTTTGGTGAATATATGCACTCATTTTTCTTGGGCCATAAGGTAGTATAGAATTTTATTTTACTTTATATTTTAATTTTATTTTTTGGTCTTTTGCCTTTTCTAGGGCCACACTCGCGTCATATGAAGGTTCCCAGGCTAGGGGTCTAACAAGAACTGTAGCTGCTGGCCTGTGCCACAGTCACAGCAACACAGGATCCGAGCCACGTCTGCAACCTACACCACAGCTCACGGCAACGCCGGATCCTTAACCCACTTAGCGATGCCAGGGATTGAACCCACAACCTCATGGTTCCTAGTCAGATTCGTTAACCACTAAGCCATGATGGGAACTCCTAGAATTTTAAAAGCTCAGAACTTTTACAGTTAAAATAGCCAGTATGCCATACCTGTCTCTCATGAAATTCAAGTATATGTCTGTTTACCTCTGATTTTATGATAGAAACTGGGGGAAAATAGCATTGACTTCTCAGTTAATTTGGGGGGATTGTATGTGCCTATTCTGTACTGGCAAGGGTTATGGATATTTTACATTCAGTCATTCAGTACACAACACAGCATCGTGATAGGGGTTAGAGATACAGCTGTGAAAGATACAGTCACGTACCGTAGTTTTACCAAGCAACAAGCAAGTCATTTGGACATATTGTGTAGAGTGCTGAGATAAAGAAATGAGAATTATTGAAGCTCCCGTTGTGGCACAGCGGAAATGAATCCAACTAGTAACCATGAGGTTGTGGGTTCAATCCCTGGCCTTGCTTAAGGCTTGCTGTGAGTTGTGTAGGTCGCTGATGCGGCTCTGATCCTGCGTTGCTGTGGCTGTGGTGTAGTCCGGCAGCTATGGCTCTGATTCAGCCGCTAGCCTGGGAACCTCCATATACTGCAGGTGTGGCCCTAAAAAGCTAAAAAAGAAATGAGAGTTATTAGGGAAGTACTTAACGATGGAGTGGGGTCCATCTGTGAGGTCAGTGGTAGCATCATGAAGAAGTAACCTCTAAACTGGGTCCTAAAGATTGAGTTGGATTTGGCCAGGTGAAGGAGGTGAGGGTGTGGGTATTGAGAAGAGCAGGGTGGTGGGGGCTTTTAAGACAATGTTTAAAGCTTGGAGACTTTAGACAGTAGCTGGTTAATCAAGGACTCAAATATAAAAGGACTTTGGTAGTCTGGGAGTTTTGACATCATTCTCAGGTCAGGAGGGAGTCACTGATATTATCCCTTCTGTTATGGAAAACTTTAATCAAACACAGAATGGCAACATGAAGCCTCATATGCACATCCCACAGTTTTAGCAACTTCCAACTCATAGCCAGTCTTGCGGAGACTACTTCCTTTATTCCCACTGGATTGTTTAAAACAAATTTGAGGCATCACAGCATTATTGAAGATTTTTCGCAGGAGAGTGGCATCACTGGTTTTGCATTTTGGAAATCACACATTCCTTGTAATTTTAAAGTATCTTTAAAAGCACACACACCATAGTTTTAGTGCTTGTCATTTGTTTCCAGTAATAGAAGACATTGTCTTTCTGCGTCGTCATGTAATATTGGTGGTAGTATGCATTTTTTTCAAACTGTATGGAAGCGGGATTAAGTGTTAAAACTATTTTATGTGTTTATCTCCCCATGTAAATCAGTTGGTCAGTTTGCATTTGAAAATACTATTTGTGAACATTTGGCTTCTATAACGATAAAAATGTCATAATCAACGTAAAGGTTTGTTTCTCGGATTTAGCCTCCGTAATAGCAGATACTAGTATTTGGAAAGTAGAATTAGATTTTTGGTTTTACTATGAATGTTTTTCTACAGGTTCCAAGTTGAGTCATTTACTATTCTGCTTTTGTGATTTGGGTTTTATTACTTATTTACTTACTGAAATTTGTTTTCTTATTGAAGTTTACTCTGACGTTAAGAATTAATATACATTGCCTTCATTTTGAAACTATCTATAGCTGTCTATGGGCCCTAAGATAAAAAATTCCTTCCTGCAGTTAAGAGTATGCTTCCTAAAGTGTTTCAATTTTTTCTTTCTTTGTTTCTTTCTTTCATTTAGCTAAGTAGACGGTAATTATTGCAATACTAGTTTGGAATGGTACTGCTTTCATACATTCATTTGGTGAAAGTCAATGCTCTTAATTCACATAAGAGACTGGCAAACTGTGGCTGCGGAAGCTGCTTCTTACATTCTTGAAGGGTATTTTTAAAAAGAGAGAATTTGCAACAGAAGCCACATGTGGCCTGCAAATTTAAAATATTTATGGGAGTTGCTTCTGTGGCACAGTGGGTTAAGAATCTGACTGCAGCAGCTCGGGTGTCTGTGGCGGTGTGGGTTTGATCCCTGGCCCAGCACAGTGTGTTAAAGGATCCGGCATTGCTGTGGCTGTGCTGTGGCTTGGATTCAGTCCTGGCCCAGGAACCTCCGCATGTTATGGATGTGGCCATAAAAATAAATAAAATATTTTCTTTCTAGCCCGTTATAGAGAAAACTTTGCCAACCCTTGATCTAAATGAATATAACTTAAATTCTTGGCACATCTTTTTTTTTTTTTTTTTCCTTTTGGAAGTATTTCTATAAGACTTATTTTAGAATTGATGTTTAAAAATTAAAATTTTCGTTGTCTTCTACAGAGAAGATGGTGAATTAGAAGATGGTGAAATAGATGATGCAGGATTTGAAGAAACACAGGAACAGGAAGTGAAGGAGGATGAAAAGCAGAAAAATGAGAAAGCCTACAGAAAATCAAGGAAAAAACACAAGAAAGAAAAAGAGAAGAAAAAGTCCAAAAGGAGAAAACGTGAGAAACATAAGGTTAGAATCCATTTTTTATCCTTTTGGTAAATTTTTATGAGATATAAAACACTGAAAATTAGAATAATTGCTTACTTTCTTTTAAAATATATGGACTAGATCTTTTAAATTATGGGATTAATAAATTTTCTGAACATAAAAATTACATGAATTATCTTAAAGATTTAAAAATAATCAAGGAAGAGTTCCTGCTGTGGCTCAGTGGGTTAAGAATCTGACAGGTATCCATAAGGATTTGAGATTGATCCCTGGCCTCACTCAATGAATTAAGGATCCAGTGTTGCTACAAGCTGCGGTGTAGATCTCAGATGCAGCTGGAGCTGGTGCTGCTGGGGCTGTGGTGTAGGCCAGAAGCTGTAGCTCTGATTCATCCTCTAGCCTGGGAACTTCCATATGCTGCGGGTGTAGCCCTAAAAAGAAATAAAATAAAATAAAAATAATCGAGATAACTTTTAAGGCAAATTAGAATAAATCTTTAACTTGATTGAAGATTGTATGCAAGGATCCTGAAAGCTTAAGGAGAGAAAGTTTCATTTTCTGCATATATAGATTAACAGCACTGGCATTGTCCATCCGTTCATGTGTTTATTCATTCATGGGTATTATTGTGTGCTTGCTGTGGAAATCTCATTCTAGGGATTATAGAAATGAATGAAACAGTCTCTGCTTTTATAGAAATTGCATTGCAGTGGGAAGGAGAGAGGCAATAAACAGTTGAAAAACAAATGCTATCACGAGAACAGCTGAGTGCTGGATACAGAATAACGGGGATTGGGATTGAGAGGAAGGGATGCCTACGCTGTTGACAGAGAACTCAGGGAAAAGTTGGTAGCAGTGCTGGGATAGTATGGGAACTCTCTGAATTTCCCCTATTAAAAATACAGCAATTAGGATAGCAAAACCAGAAATTCACTGCCAACATCTACCAAAAAATGAAATAACAAGTTATCTCCACAGGCCTCAAAAATAAAAAAGAATAAGCCCGAACCACAGACAGCAACAAGACTAAAGCAGTTGTGTGTAATGAAGCAGGGAGAAGGTAAAGAAACTTCCAGAAAACAGATTGCCAGCAGGTATTCATCTCAGTTGGAGGAATCCCTAGTGAACGCGGAAAGCCTGTTGGCCAAACTGAGAAACAGCAGTGGAAACTAAGAGGTTGCTTTCCTAGTTCCCAACTCACACACGAATATAAGGTGACCATGTAAAACTGGATGGTGCTGGAATGGGCCTGACGAGCTCATTTTTTTTTTTTTAACGTAATGAATTTTATTTCAATTATAGGTGTACGTAAATCATCACAAGTCAATTTGATAGATTTTGTGTCCCAAACCCACAGTGCAACCCCCACCCCCCAGATTGTCTTATTTGAAAAACAAGGAGAGGCGGCAAGATGGCGGAGGAGTAAGAGGTCGCGCTCACCCTATCCCACAAATACATCAAAAAACGCATCTAAATATAAAACAAGTTGGACAAATCATCATCTGAATGCTGATCAATTTAAACCTCCAAAAACTGCAAGAAACCCTTGAAATAACTGGGTAGAACAAGTGAAGAAAAAAAAAAAATTAGGACCGTAACCAGCACTCCAGGGAGGGAGCTGTGAAAAAGAAAAGTTTCCTGGGAAGAAACCTAAACAACGATCAGCGGATCAACGACCATCGGAACTAGAGGGACATCAAAGCCTGAGAAAAACGCAGCAGCTGGATTGAGACAGGAAAATCGGAGTTAGAGACCTGAATACCGGCGCAGACACCACAGCCTG
>PVHT020000095.1:135953-177141 GCA_004024745.2 Catagonus wagneri | reverse complement strand
TGAGTCTTTGGGGTTTTCTATATATAGTATCATGTCATCTGCATACAGTGACAGTTTTACCTCTTCTCTTCCTATTTGGATGCCTTTGATTTCTTCTGTTTGTCTGATTGCTGTAGCTAGGACCTCTAATACTATGTTGAATAACAGTGGCGAGAGTGGACATCCTTGTCTTGTTCCAGACTTTAGTGGGAAGGCTTTCGGCTTTTCTCCATTGAGTATTATGCTTGCCGTGGGATTTTCATATATGGCCTTTATTATGTTAAGGAATGTTCCCTGTATTCTCACTTTGGTAAGAGTTTTGATCATGAATGGATGTTGGACTTTGTCAAATGCTTTTTCTGTGCAGAAACTTTGAAGTTTAATTAAGTCCCATTTGTTTATTTCTCTTTTTATTGTCCTTATTCTGACATATGGATCTGAGAAGATGTTGCTATCATTTATGTCAGAGAGTGTTTGGCCTGTGTTTTCCTCTAAGAGTTTTATAGTATCTGGTCTTCTATCTAGATCTTTAATCCATTTTGAGTTTATTTTTGTGCATGGTGTTAGGAAGTGTTCTAGCTTCATTTTTTTACAAGTAGCTATCCAGTTTTCCCAGGACTGCTTATTGAAGAGGCTGTCTTTTGTCCAGTGTATATTCTTGCCTCCTTTATCAGAGATTAGTTGACTATAGATGCGTGGATTTAATTCTGGGCTTTCTACCCTGTTCCACTGATCTATATTTCTGTCTTTGTGCCAGTACCATACAGTTTTGATGACTGTAGCTTTGTAGTATAGTGTGAAGTCAGGGAGCCTGATTCCTCCAGCTCCATTTTTCTTTTTCAGGATGTCTTTGGCTATTCTGGGTCTTTTGTGTTTCCAAACTTTAAAATATTTTGTTCTAGTTCTGTGAAAAAGGTCCTTGGTAATTTGTAGGGATTGCATTGAATCTGTAGATTGCTTTGAGTAGTATAGTCATTTTGATAATATTGACTCTTCAATCCAAGAGCATGGTATGTCTTTCCACCTGTTCATGTCATCCTTGATTTCTTTCATCAGCATCTTATAATTTTCAGAGTACAGATCTTTTGTCTCTTTAGGTAGGTTTATTCCTAAGTATTTGATTCTTTTTGATGCGATGGTAAATGGGATTGCTTCCCTAATTTCTCTTTCTCATCTTTCATTGTTAGTATATAGAAATGCAGTTAATTTCTGTGTATTAATTTTGTATCCTGCAACTTTGCCAAATTCATTGATGAGCTCCAACAGTTTTCTGGTAGAGTCTTTAGGATTCTCTAGGTATAGTATCATGTCATCTGCAAAAAGTGATAGTTTTACTTCTTCCTTTCGAATTTGGATTCCTTTTATTTCTTTTTCTTCTCTGATTGCTGTAGCTAGGACTTCCAGAACTATGTTGAATAGTAGGGGCGAGAGTGGACATCCCTGTCTTGTTCCTGATCTCAGCGGGAATTCTTTCAGCTTTTCACAATTGAGAATGATGTGAGCTCTGGGTTTGTCATAGATGGCCTTGATTATGTTGAGGTAGGTTCCCCCTATGCCCACTTTCTGAAGGGTTTTTATCAGAAATGGGTTTTGGATTTTGTCAAAGGCTTTTTCTGCATCTATGGAGAGGATCATACGGTTTTTATTCTTCAGTTTGTTAACGTGGTGTATCACACTGATTGATTTGCGGATATTGAAGAATCCTTGCATCCCTGGGATAAATCCTACTTGATCATGATGTACAATCCTTTTAATGTATTGTTGGATTCGGTTGGCTAGCATTTTGTTGGGAACTTTTGCATCTATGTTCATCAGTGAGATTGGCCTGTAATTTTCTTTTTTTGTGGTATCTTTGTCTGGTTTTGGTATCAGGGTGATGGTTGCTTCATAGAATGAGTTTGGGAGTGTCCCTTCCTCTGCAATTTTTTGGAATAGTTTCAGAAGGCTAGGTGTTAGCTCTTCTCTAAATGTTTGATACAATTCACCTATGAAACCATCTGGTCCTGGACTTTTGTTGGAAGTTTTTTGTTTTTTGTTTTGTCTTTTTTGCCTTATCTAGGGCTGCATCCCAGGCTAAGGGTCTAACAGGAGCTGTAGCCCCCGGCCTTTGCCACAGCCACAGCAACGTGGGATCCGAGCCGCGTCTGCAACCTACACCACAGCTCACGGCAACGCTGGATCCTTAACCAACTGAGCAAGGCCAGGGATCAAACCCGCAACCTTATGGTTCCTAGTCAGATTGTTAACCACTGAGCCATGACGGGAACTCCAGTTGAAAGTTTTTTAATCACAGCTTCAATTTCAGAACTTGTGATTGGTCTGTTCATATTTTCTATTTCATCTTGGTTTAGTCTTGGAAGATTGTACTTTTCTAAGAATTTGTCCATTTCTTCTAGGTTTTCCATTTTATTGCCATATAGTTGCATATAGTAGTCTCTTATGATCCTTTGTATTTCTGTGATGTCTGTTGTTACTTCTCCGTTTTCATTTGTAATTTTATTGATTTGTGTCCTCTCTCTTTTTTTTTCTTGATAAGTCTGGCTAAAGGTTTATCAATTTTGTTGATCTTTTCAAAGAACCAGCTTTTAGTTTTATTGATCATTTCTGTGGTTTTCTTCGTTTCTATTTTGTTGATTTCTGCTCTGATCTTGATGATTTCTTTTCTTCTACTGACTTTAGGTCTTGTCAGTTCTTCCCTGTCTAGCTGCTTTAGATGTAAAGTTAGGTGGTTTATTTGAGCTTTTTCTTGTTTCCTGAGGTAGGCTTGTATTGCTATAAACTTTCCTCTTAGAACTGCTTTTGCTGCATCCCAGAAGTTTTGAAGTGTGATGTCTTTGTGGTCATTTGCTTCTAGGTATTTTTTAATTTCCTCTTTGATTTCTTCAGTGATCCATTGATTATTTAGTAGCATGTTGTTTAGTCTGCACGTATTTGTATTTTTGACCATTTTTTTCTTGTTGATTTCTAGTCGTATAGCATTGTGGTCAGAGAAGATGCTTTATGATTTCAATTTTCTTAAAGTCACTGAGACTTGATTTGTAGCCCAGGATGTGATCAATCTTAGAGAATGTTCCGTGCGCACTTGAGAAGAACGTGTATTCTGTTGCTTTTGGATGGAATGTCCTATAAATATCTCTTAAGTCCATCTAATCTAATGCTTCATTCAGGGCCTGTGTTTCCTTACTGATTTTCTGTCTGGATGACCTGTCCATTGCTGTAAGTGGGGTGTTAAATTCCCCCACTATGATGGTGTTATTGTTGGTTTCTCCTCTTAAGTTTGTTAGCAGTTACCTTGTATATTGTGGTGATCCTATGTTGGGTGCATAGATATTTAAAATTGTTATATCTTCTTCTTGGATTGATCCTTTGATCATTACGTAGTGCTCTTCCTTGTCTCTTAAAATGTTCTTCATTTTAAAGTCTATTTTGTCTGATAGGAGTATTGCTACTCTGGCTTTCTTTTGATGCCCGCTTGCATGGAATATTTTCTTCCATCCTCTCACTTTCAGTTTGTATGTGTCTCTAGAAGTGAGGTGGGTCTCTTGAAGACAGCATATATATGGGTCTTGTTTTTGTATCCATTCAGCTAGTCTGTGTCTTTTGGTTGGGGAATTTAGTTGATATATATGTTCTTGATATGTATGTTCTTATTGATATATATGTTCTTATTGCCATTGTATTAACTGTTTTGGGTTTTTGTTGCTCTTTTTTTCTTCCCTTATTCTCTTATTGTCTCCTCTCACAAGATGGCTATCTTTAATGTTGTATTTGAGTTGATTTTTCTTATTTGTTTGTGTATCAATTGTAGATTTTTGGTTTGTGGTTACCCTGAAGTTTTGATATAGGAGTCAATATATAACTGAGATTGTATTAAGTTGGTTTCTTAATTGCACGTGCTCCTCCAGTGACCTGCATTTGTGCTCTCTTCTCATGATTTCTGATTTTGGTAGCATAATTGTGCATGGATGATTTAGTATCTTTATTGTATATATGCCTTTACTGGTGGGCCTTGTCATTTGTGGTGTTTTGTTTCTGGTTGTGGCCTTTTCTTTTCTGCCTAGAGAAGTTCCTTTAGGATTTGTTGTAAAGCTGGTTTAGTGTTGCAGAAATCTCGTAGCTTTTGCTTATCTGTAAAGCTTTTGATCTCTCCTTCAAATCTGAATGAGAGCCTTGCTGGATGAAGTAATCTTGGTTGGAAGTTTTTTCCTTTCGTCACATTTAGTATATCATGCCGCTCCCTTCTGGCCTGCAGAGTTTCAGATGAAAAATCTGCTGATAACCTTATTGGGATTCCCTTGTATGTCATTTTTTTCTTTTCCCTAGCTGCTTTCAATATTTTCTCTTTGTCTTTAATTTTGGTCATTTTGATTAATATGTGTCTCGGGGTGTTCCTCCTTGGGTTTGTTTTATATGGTACTCACTGTGCTACCTGGATTTGAGTGAGTGGTTCCTTTCCCATATTAGGAAAGTTTTCGGCTATTATCTTCTCGAATATTTTTTCTGTCGCCTTCTGTCTCTCTTCTCCCTCTGGCACCCCTATAATACGGATGTTGGTGCGTTTAAAATTATCCCAGAGTTCTCTGAGACTCTGTTCATTTCCTTTCAATCTTTTATCTCTTTTCTCTTCTGCGTTAGTGATTTCCACTAGTCTGTCCTCCACCTCGCTGCTTCGTTCTTCTGCCTCCTGTATTCTACTGTTGGCTGTCTCTAATGAATTTTTTATTTCAGTTTTTGTATTTTGCGTCTCTTCTTGTTTAATTTTTACAGCTTGTATTTCTCTGCTCAGTGTTTCCTGTAAATTATCGATCTTTGCCTCCAGCCTATTTCCAATGCCTTGCATCATCTTCAGCATCAACAGTCTAAAGTGTCTTTCTGAGAGGCTGATAATCTCCTCATCTCTGAGCTGTTTTTCTGGGCTTTTCTCTTTCTCCCTTATCTGAGTTAGAGTTTTCTGTCTTTTCATTTTTATAGGTTTTTGGTGTGGTGACCTTTTTGCCAACAATAGAGTTGTAGCCTCTCTTAGTTCTGGTGTTTGCCTCCCCTGTGGCTAAAGTTGGTATGGAGGGGGCTTTCTGTATGCTTCCCGATGGGAGGGAGTGATGCCTGCCCACGGGTAGGTGGGGTTGATTCCTATCCCTCTGATGGGTGGGGCTTTGTCTCTGGATGAGATTAGAGGCTGGCTGTGTGCCTGAGGGGTCTTTGGGCAGCCTGTTTACTGATGGGTGGGGCTGAGATCCCACCTGGATTATTGTTTGGCCTGGGGCTTCTCAGCACTGATGGGGGGGACCTGATTTTCCCAGAAATGGCCACCTCCAGAGAAATGCAGACTGATGAATGTTCCCGAGAGCTTCACCTCCAATGCCCTTCCCCCACAACAAGCCACAGTCACCCCTGTTTTCCCAGGAGATCCTCCAAGAACTGCAGTCAGGTTCCACCTGGATTCCTATGGAGACTGCTTTGCCCTGGGACCCAGTGCACGTGAAAGTCTGTGTGTGCCTTTCAAGAATGGGGTCTCTGTTTCCCCCAGTCCCGTGGAGCTCCTGCATGTAAGCCCCACTGGCCTTCAATGCCAGATGCTCCAGGGGCTCTTTCTCCCTGTGCCCGATCCCCAGGCGTGGGGATTTGATGTGGGGCTCAGAACTCTCAGTCCTGTAGCTGAGTCTCTGTGATGCAGTTACTTTCCAGTCTGTGGGGCTTCCCACCCAGGAGGTATGGGGTTGCTTCTATCACGTAATCACCCCTCCTACCTCTTGATGTGGTCTCCTCTTTGTCTTCTGGAGCAGAATATCTTTTTTGGAAGTTTACAGTCCATTTGGTTGAAGGCTGCTCAGCATTTGGTTGTAGTTTTGTTGTTTTTTGGGAGAGAAGTTGAACTCCAGTCCTTCTATTCCGCCATCTTAATCCAATCCCGGGCCTAATGAGCTCATAATACTAATTAACTAGGTCTCTTCTGGGAAGGAGTCCAGCCCTGAGGAGATAACTGCTGGGAGTAAAATATAAACTGAGAGAACAAAAATAAAAGGGCCGTGAAAGGAATATCAGAAAAAGATGGGAGAAGGGAGCGGGGGGGGGGCGTGTTTCAGAAGACACACGGCCATGTCTTTTTTTTTTTTTTTTTGGCAGCACTTGCAACACATAGAAGTTCTTAGCCCAGGGACTGAATCTGAGCCGCAGCTGCAACCTACACCACAGCTGCAGCAATGCCGGATCCTTAACCCATTGTGCTGGGCCAAGGATCGAACCCACACTGCTGCACAGACACTGGATTCTTAACCTGCTGTGCCATAGTGGGAACTCCTAAAGCCATGTTTTTTAATACTCCATGCTAACAACAGAAGGAATAACCCTAGAGAGTGAAGTTAGGAAAGTTTTCCTGGCCCATTCCTCCTTTTACATATGAGCAACAAAACTGGACCATGATCACATTCCATATGTTATTATTTAAAAAAAGAGAAAAATAGAATAATATTGGAGAAATAACATAGGGAAGAATGCCTACAAAACATGAAAAACTTTTTTTTTTTTGGCATTTTAGGGCCACATCCGAAGTATATGGAGGTTCCCAGGCTAGGGGTCCAATTGGAGCTGTAGCTGCCAGCCTATGCCACAGCCACAGCAACTCAGGATCCAATGCATCTGCAACCTACACCACAGCTCATGGCAACACCAGATCCTTAACCCACTGAGCAAGGCCAGGGATTGAACCCGCAACCTCATGGTTCCCAGTCAGATTCGTTTCCTCTGTGCCATGATGGGAACTCCAAAACATGAAAAACTTTAAAATAACATGAGGTTATTATAAATCATGTTATTTAAAAATAAATTATGTTATAATAAATCATGTTATTTATATATATTATAAAATGTTATAAATCATGTTATTAAAATTAATAAATAAATGGAGGTTCCCAGCTTAGGGGTTGAATCAGAACTATAGCTGCCCGCCTACACCACAGCCACAGCAACTCGGGATCCGAACTGAGTCTGTGACCTACACCACAGCTCACAGAAATGCCATATCCTTAACCCACTGAGCGAGGCCAGGGATCGAACCTGCATCCTCATGGGTACTAGTCAGACTCTTTTCCATTGAGCCATGATGGGAACTCCTGAAAAAGCTTATGCTTAACATTTGGCAGTCACTATCAATTACTCTTGGTTTGCATTTCACCTTTGTTCAATTTTGTGGATTGGATTTTATATTTATAACTTGGAATATTTTGGTATCTTTTAGATTTAGGGTTTTTATGTAATAGATTAAGAACTCTAAAGACATTTTAGGTAAAAATAAATTCATACTCTGTGTTCTTGGGCCCTTTTTGGTGATGAGGAACCAATTTGATCTCCTTTAAGATTAGCTTAAATTTAAGATCACTTTACAGTGTAGAGGTGCAGCATTTTCTTTCTTTTTTTTTGTCTTTTTACCTTTATCTAGAGCCACACCTGCAGCATATGGAGGTTCCCAGGCTAGGGGTCTAACAGGAGCTGTAGCTGCTGGCCTTCGCCACAGCCACAGCAACGCGGGATCTGAGCCGCGTCTGCAGCCTACACCACAGCTCACGGCAACACCGGATCCTTAACCCGCTGAGCAAGGCCAGGGATCGAACCTGCAACCTCATGGTTCTTCGTCGGATTCATTAACCACTGCGCCACGAAGGGAACTCCAAGGTGCAGCGTTTTCTATTTGAAGTCCTTGGGTCAAAAGAGATGATGGGGAAAATCCCTGAACAAAGAGGAAGATGTACTATTCCTCAGAAAATTTCAGAGAAGTTGGGGTAGAAGTGGGCTTTGGAGCAAGAATTTTTCAGATAATACTTCAAAACCTACTAGGATAATATAATCTATTGATTGGCACTTCTGGCCAAAACAAGTTTCTCTAGTTACTAGTTAAATTTTCTTCCTTTTGCAAATGTAACGTATTTGGTTTTTCCTTCTTTTAGCATAATTCTCCATCCAGTGATGATAGTTCGGACTACAGCCTTGATTCAGAGGTCGAACATACAGAAAGTTCCCACAAAAAAAGAACTGGTTTCTACAGGGATTATGACATTCCATTTCCTCAGGTATTGCCTTCATTTTTGCTTTCATAAAATACACCTAACATAAAATTTACCATTTTAACAATTTATCTATTTTTCTAAAAATTGAAGTATAGTTGACCTATAACACTATGTTAGTTCCAGATGCACAGCAGAGGCTTCAGTGTTTCTATATATCACAAAGTGATTACCGTGGTGAGTCTGGTTACCATCTGTCACCATACCATGTCAGTATTGTTGACTGAATTCCTTGTGTTGAACATTTCATACCTGTGACTCATTTATTTTATAACTGGAAGTTTGTACCTCTTACTAAACTCTGTCATCTCCCATTCCCCTCCGGCAGCCACATGTTTGTTCTCTGTATCTGTGAATCTGTTTCTATTTTTTTTTATGTTTGGTCATTTGTTTTGGCTTTTATTTATTTTTTTTATCTTATTTATTAATTTTTTTGCTGTGCCCATGGCATGCAAAAGTTCCCAGGACAGGGATCAAACCTGAGCCACAGCAGTAACAATGCCAAGTCCATAACTACTAGGCCACCAGGGAACTCCTGTTTTTGTTTTTAGATTCCACATATAAGGGCAATAATATAGTATTTATCTTTCTCTGTATGAGTTATTTTACTTAGCATAATGTCCTCGAAGTCCATCTGTAGTGTCAGAAATGGCAAGGTTTCATTCTTTTTTATGACTGAGTAATATTCCACTGTGTGTATACTACATCTTCTTTACCATTAATCTACTAATGGACACTTGCTGCTTCCATATCTTGGTTATTTTAAATAATGCACCAGTGAATGTAATGGTCCGTATATCTTTTCAAATTAACATTTTTGTTTTCTTTGAAAAAATATATAGAAGTGGAATTGCTGGCTCATGTGGTAGTTCTATTTTTAATTTTTTGAGGAACCTCCATACTGTTTTCCACAGTAGCTGTAGCAATTTACCGTTACAGTCAATAGTGCACAAGTGTTCCTTTTTCCTCTACATTTTCACTAACACTTGTCTTTTATATGATAGTCATTCTGACAGGTGTGAGGTGATATATCCTTGTGGTTTTGATCACCTTTTTCCTGATAATTAGTGATGTTAAGCATCTTTTCATGTGTCTATCGGCTATTTGTATGTCTTTGGAAAAATTCATTATTTTCACTGTTTAAAAATATACAATTCAGTGACATTAAGTATATACACAGTGTTATGCAACCATTACTTCTATTCGTTTCCAGAACTTTTTAATCATCTCAGACAGCAGTTGTGTATCCATTAAGTCGTAATACTGCATTTCCCCCTCCCTGCATTCCCGGTAACCACAGCTCTACTTTCTGTCTCTATGAATTTGCTTGCTCAAGGTACTTCATATAGGTGGGATCATATGGTATTTGTCCTTTTGTATCTGGCTTATCACAATTTTTTCAAAGTTCATCTATGTTGTAGTATGTATCAGAATTTCCTTCCTTTCAGGGCTGAATAATATTCTATCATACGTATCGACCACATTTTATCTATTATTACTCTGTTGACAGATACTTGGATTGCTTCCACCTTTGGTTATTATGAGTAATGCTGCTATGAATGTGGGGGAACAGATATCTCTTTGAGACTCTGCTCTCGATTTTTGGGGTATATAGCTAGGAGTGGAATTGCTAGATGATAGGTTTAGTTCTGCATTGATTGTTTCCCACAAAAGCTGCACTCTTTACATTTCCATCAACAATGCATGAAGTTTTTCTGATTTCTTCACATCCTTGTCAAACTTGTTATTTTCTGGGGCTTTTTTTTTTCTTTGTTTTGGATACTAGCTTTCCCAGTGGGTCTGAAATGTATCTCACTGTAGTTTTTGAGTTACGGCTTTTTAAAATTTTATTTTTCCTTTTTCTTTTTACGGCCACCCCTGTGGCATATGGAAGTTCCCAGACTAGAGCTTCAGCTGAGGCAGCACTGGATCCCAGCTACACCACAGCCATTTCAACACCGGATCCAAGCTGCATCTTTGACCTATGCTGCAGCTTGTGTCAATGCCAGAACCTTAACCCACTAAGCAAGGCCAGGGATTGAACCCATATCCTCATGGACACTATACTGGGTTCTTAACCCACTGAGCCACAATGGGAACTCTGAGTTAATGCTGTATAAAGAGAAAAATTAAACTTTCTCTATCTCTTTTTTGAGTGGGTTGGGGGCTCTGGTGACTCTGCTGGGACTCAAGAAAAATTAAACTTTTAGTTTTTTCCTTTCTGATATTTTGAAAGAGAATTTTATTAGACATATGCTACAAATTTTCAATCTTTGAAAATAAAGAATGCATCATGTATTTGTTTGCTAGGGTTGCCATAACAACATAGCACAGACTGGTGGCTTAAATAGTAGCAATTTATTTTCTCACAGTCTGGAGGCCAGATCTAAGTCCAAGACCAAGGTACTGGCAGGACTGGTTTTGTCTGAGGGCCATAGCGTAGGGTCTGTTTAGGGCTTTCTTCTTAGCTTGTGGATGGTCACCGTCTTGCTGCTTTGTCTCCACATGGGCATCCATCTGTGCATGCGGACCGTGCATGTCTTATAAGGACAGCGGTCAGGTTGGATCAGGGCCTACTCCGACATCCTCATTTTTTTTTGTCTTTTTGCCTTTATGTAGAGCCACACCCGCAGCATATGGAGGTTCCCAGGCTAGGGCTCTAACAGGAGCTGTAGCCGCCGGCCTTCACCACAGCCACAGCAACGCGGGATCCGAGCTGTGTCTGCAACCTACACCACAGCTCACAGCAACACTGGATCCTTAACCCACTGAGCAAGGCCAGGGATCGAACCCGCAACCTCATGGTTCTTAGTCGGATTTGTTAACCACCGAGCCACGACGGGAACTCCTGACATCCTCATTTTAACTCAGTCACTTCTTTAAAGGCCGTCTCTGCAAACTGTCGCATTTTGAGGTACCAGGAGGTAGAGTTTCAACATTTGAAGGTTGTGCCATCTACCACTTCACGTGCAAACGTGTTTGTTTGTTTATTTATTTTTTCAGCCACACCTGTGGCATATGGAAGTTCAAGGGCCAGGGATCGAATCTTAGCCACACCTATGACCTATGCCACATAACTCACTGCTCTGGGCCAGGAATCTAATCCAAGCCTCAGCAGCGACCCATGACACTGTAGAGACAATGCTGGATCCCTAACCTACTGTGCCTGCTTAAAACATATCAAGGAGTTTAAAGCAACATGATATACTTTATATCTTTCTTAAGTTGCACTGTGTGAACAAAGTCTTCAGTATAAATATTTTGCGCTAGAACAATCTTGATGCTCTCAGGAACAGTGAGGGGTATTCAGGTCAATGTGCATGTGTCTGAACAATCCCAGGCTTTCAGAGTTCTACTTTCTGCCAGTCTGTGTATGGCTTGTCTGCAAGAGCTCTATTCTTTCTTCTCATTTGGTGTTCCTAATCTTTTGTGAGCCTAGAAACCAAATTACTGTGTCTGTTAGAGTTTTTACTACTGCTTTCTTTTCTTCTGTTGCCTTCTTTGTAGTTGAGGTTGCTCAGTAAGTGACCATTGAGTGAACGAGCTTTTATTAAAATAAAATGTTTTAAAACTTGAAAAGAAGTATACTCTGCTTAATAATTTTATCTGTTTAGGTACATATGAGAATGTATATGTGTGTATATATGTGTATACACATACTCCTTGTGTCTAGTGATTTAGCAGTGAATGGTGCTGCCGTTTCTTAAATGTTTCTTGGAAAATTTTAACAGCTATTGATTAGAATTATTTTTACTAATTACAGTTTAAAAAAGTATAGTTGATTTACAGTGTTACTCCAATTTCTGCTGTACCACCAAGTGACCCAATCATACATATTTTTACATTCCTTTTCTTATATTATCTTCCGTCACGGTCTATCCCAAGAGACTGGATATAGTTCCCTGTGCTGTATAGTAGGACCTTACTGTGTTTCCATTCTAAATGTAATAGTTTGCATTTATTAACCCCAAACTCCCAGTCCATCACACTCCCTCCCCCTCTTCCTTGGCAACTGCAAGTCTGTTCTGTACATCTGTGACTCTCTTTCTATTTTGTAGATAGGTTTATATGTGCCATATTTTATTTTATTTTTTTGTTTTTTTATTTTTTGCTTTTTAGGGCCGCAACCGCGGCATATGGAGGTTCCCAGGCTAGGGGTCTAGTCGGAGCTACAGCTGCCGGCCTACGCCACAGCCACAGCAACGCCAGATCCGAGCCACGTCTGTGACCTACACCGCAGCTCACGGCAACACTGGATCGTTAACCCACTGAGCAAGGCCAGGGATCGAACCCACAAACTCATGGTTCCTAGTCGGATTTGTTCACTGCTGTGCTACGACAGGAACTCCTGTGCCATATTTTAGATTCTGCATATAAGTGGTATCAGATGGTGTTTGTCTTTCTCTGACTTCACTTAGTGTGATAATCTCTAGTTCAAGAATGACAAATTTTAAGTCAATTCAACAAAACTGATGTAGTATTTAAATTTCATCACTTGTTAGATTTTTTTTAGAAATAGTCAAAAGTCATTTGGAAACTCTTCTAGTGAATGAAGAAATGCTCGGGATGGCATACTATTTTAGATAACAATGCATTTAAAAATATCAAGTAATGGGATTTGTAAGCTCTTGACTCATAAGCTGTCACTAAAAGTAACTCATAAAGATGAGATACAGAATATTTAAGACAGTAGCAGAAATACTTAAATACAAAGCCTTTTGTGGAGGCCACTCTGAAGGAGAGGATCAATTTGTGTATGTAAACAATAACATGTTTAAGTATTTCGTGTTTTCTTGAACATTATATTTATTTTCATTACGTTAAATATTACCTATTCCTACAAATATAGTGTATTTTTGTTTCAAAAATTCAGTTAATGAAATTAAGAAAAAGGATTATGGCCATACCTACGACATGTGGAAGTTCCTGGGCCAAGGACTGAATCCGAGCCATAGCTGTGACCTACGCCACAGCTGCTAAAACATTGGATTCTTTAACCCACTGTGCTGGGCCAGGGATTGAACCTGCACCTCTGCAGCAACCTGACACTGCAGGTTGGATTCTTAACCCTTCTGTGCCACAGCGGGAACTCCAAGGATGACTTTTTTTTTTTATTATAGTTGATTTACAATGTTGTATGTGCTAAATTCTGCTGTACAGCAAGGGACGATTTTTTATGTTTACCTACACTTCATTTCCAGTGCTCTGTGTTTCCTTTATGTAGATGTGAGTTTCAGTCTAGTATCATTTTCTTTTAACCTGAAGTATCTCCTTTAGTCTTTATTTAGCATTTCTTGTAGTGCAGATCTTTCACCCAGATTCCCAATTGTTGATGTTTTGCTTCATATGATTTGCTTTCTTTTTCTCTGTTCTCTCTTCTCTTCAAAGAGAACTACTACACTTTTAAATCCATCTATTAAATTCTTAATTTCAGTATTTGTATTTTGCATATCTACAAGTTTATTTGATTCCTTTTCGACTTTCAAAGTAATTTTTATTGTTGCCAGTTCTCTGCTGAAATTCTCATGTTTTTTACTTGAAAGTAACATCACAGAAAATTTAAATCTGTGTCACATAAATTCCAATGTCTGTATTTCTGTTACTTATTGTGTTTGCTGATCTCTTTCATGTGATTTTTGTCTTTTATGCCAAATAGGCGTTGGGGGGGGAGGGCAGTTGTTTGTTTCTGTATTGCATGCTAAATTGATATATTTTCAAAATATAGTGCATTTTGTAGAAATAATTTGAGGCCCAGAATGATGTTCATTATCTCCAGAGTATTTTGACTTTATCTTGCCAGTTTCCAAGTGACCCATGTAAATGCTATTCCAGTTTCAAGAGTTGAGACTTTTCTAGGCCACCCAGGTAACTTTAGATTGGATTGCAGCCTCTGATTCATATTTTGAGATTCCCCCATAATTGATGGGTGGCCCAGAGAGCTTCCATATTTCCCAGACTATGGACTTTTGTCCCCAAAGATGAAAGAATAGTCAAAAGTGCTGTTGAACCTGTTATTGGACTTATCGTGTTGGGCTGATACTTTCAGAGCGAAAACAGCTCCAAATACTGCTCATTTCCAGGGATTTTCTTCTATTCCATGGATAATGGTCCAGTAATCCTTCACAAATTTTTTAGCTCTCTGATGTCTACAGTGGGTTTGAAAAAAATATTATGCCTATCTTTTCTATGTTCTTTAGGAGGAGGACTGACCTGAATTAAATTATTCTGCTATTAGAAGTCTGCTACTGGAAGAGAAAGTTTAGTATCATTTCCTTCACATATGCTTTAGGGTTGACTCACTGAGATTAGAAAGTATATCCTGGGAGTTCCTGTCGTGGCGCAGTGGTTAATGAATCTGACTAGGAACCATGAGGTTGCGGGTTTGATCCCTGCCCTTGCTCAGTGGGTTAACGATCCGGCATTGCCGTGAGCTGTGGTGTAGGTTGCAGACGCGGCTCGGATCCTGCTTTGCTGTGGCTGCGGCGCAGGCCAGTGGCCACAGCTCCGATTAGACCCCTAGCCTGGGAACCTCCACATGCCGCGGGTGCGGCCATAAAATGACAAAAGGCAAAAAAAAAAAAGAAAGTATATCCTAAAAATCCCATTAAATTAGATAATAAGTATCTACTATTATAGGCCAGCAATAGAATATAGAATTAGCATCTAGGTATTAAATTAGAAGACTTACTGTATCTTCCCTTTTCCTCATCCTTGTTCAGGGTCTCCTATTCCCTTATTTCATGTTTACAGTGATAAGCATGTTTACAGAAACCAAATCTAACCCCACAGACAGTGTGACCCTTGGCGGACCACATTAGAGAATCACTGCAGGAGGAACCCGTCCCCCACCCCGCCCCCTCCCTGAGATGGAGCGGTGTGCATCCTTAGAGGGCTCTTGGGATTATTTGCAGTTGGGGAAACCAGGGAGGGTTGAATTGAAAGTTTAGGTATAATTCTGCTTTAAAAATATTGCTTTAAAAAGTTAGAAATCTAATACAGTATCTTTAAGCTTTAAAATTGATGAGCTAATTGATTTTCCTGATTGCTTTAGTTACACTTCTGAATTTTATAATTACTGAAAAGAACTTAGTATTTCTCTGCATTTTATTAAAAACACAGTCTTCATGTTGGTATTCCACCAATGTGAAATTTCATATCACATTTAATATGCACTAAACTGAAAATAAGTCATGGTCTGGCTTTTTCTAGATCCTCAAGTTGTAGTTATGTGCGGTACAATTTTTTTTTTTTTTGCTTTCTTATTTAAGAAATTGACAAAAGATGTGGTAGAACTAATAAAAATACTTCAGTGAATAGAGATATACTTGAATACTATCATTAAACTTACACTACTAAGTTGTATTAAAGTGTATTTTTTTAACATGCTTTAGTGAAAAGCAAAAAAAAAGTAATAATCCTTATTGCAGTAAATAGTTTCTAATGAGCAATTTATTCACTAGATTTTTTACTTTTAAGGAAATCCTTTTTTTTTTTTTTAAGGGCTTCACCTGCGGCATATGGAGGTTCCCAGGCTAGGGGTCTAATCAGAGCTACTGCTGTTGGCCTACACCACAGCCACAACAACACCATATCGGAGCCACGTCTGCGACCTACACCACAGCTCACGGCAATGCTGGATTGTTAACCCACTGAGCAAAGCCAGGGATCGAACCCACAACCTCATGGTTCCTAGTCAAATTTGTTAACTGCTGCGCCACAGTGGGAACTCCAGAAATCTTTTTTCTATTAGACCTCAAATAGAAATATTTTCTTTTTACAACTTTGTCCCCACGCGTTGGTTTTTAGTAAATATAATATGCTTAAACATGTCATTTGGGAATTTTTCAAAGCTAGGAGAATATATTTTCTATCTCCCCTCCCAGTTATTTTACTTTTTTTTGTTTTTCTTTTTAGGGCCGCACTATTGGCATATGGAAGTTCCCAGGCTAGAGGTCAAATCGGAGCTGCAGCTGCCAACCAACACCACAGCCACAGCATGGTGGGATCTGAGCTGCATCTGTGACCTACACCACAGCTCACGGCAACGCTGGATCCTTAACCCACTGAGCAAGGCCAGGCATCAAACCCGCATCCTCATAGGTATTGGTTGGATTTGTTTCCGCTGCACCACAATGGGAACTCCTTATTTTACTATTTTTTTCTGTTTCCAAAAAGGCCTCTTCAGTTTTTTGGAGAAGTAACTCGTGTATGATGGTGTGGATTTTAGTGTTTGTGTGTACAAACATTAATACATGGAATGTGAGAAACCTAAGAATGGATGTGGCAAACAAAAAGTGAATAAAACACACTCACCAGCAAGGATCTGTGACCATTATAATGTTTAATAACATCAGAGTAGCATTTAGCTTTTTGAACTTTGTTTTAAATAGTGCCATCGATAAGTTCTAACCAAGAGGCACAAGTAACAGCTGTCTTCCCTTTCCTTCCCCAGACTTTCTGGGGGAATAAAGATGTCCTGTGTTACTATCAATTCCTGTGTATAACTGGAAAATCCTGATAATGGTTGCTCGTTTTCACTTAGCATGGACATATATCAGGAAGCTACGTGACATCAAAGAAGAGCCAACATAACAGAAAATTTAAAAGTAAGGAATATGATGAGTACAGTACCTACAGCGATGACAACTTTGGTAACTACAGTCAGGAAACAGAGGAGGATTTTGCCAGTCAGCTGAAACAATACCGGCAAGCTAAAGAAACCTCAAATACTGCTTTAGGATCGTCATTTTCTAAAGAACCAGGGAAAAAGCAAAGATTGAAAGGAATTCAGCAAGGTAAGTTTGAAATTGTCAAATCTGTTTTTGAGTATAAGAACTGTATTAAAACAGGTAGCTATGAAGTAAAAACTTAAATTTCTTGGCCTTGTCTTAGAATCAGCTTATTCTTGTAGTTCCTGAATTCGTTTTTACTTATTTATACACCTCGAGGACAAAGACCTACAAATATTTCAATCTGCATGAATTTTAATATTTGAATTTAAAAGATTTCCTAATAATTTTTAAGTATATAAAAATGTAAAGCAACTTTGCTGTTATGTTTTTCCCCTCCCAGCTATGTGGTATCAGTACACTGAAGGGAATAACTTACCTTTTTCATTTGTCTCTGTTACTCTGTATTACTTTATATGTTAGAGACAGAATTCTGGGAAGATATCCTTTTATTAGGCCTTAAAATATAGCGATCATCTTTGCTTTATAAATGTACTCAAGACTATAGATATTCTTCAAGATCAGAAGTAAGAACATAATCTAAAGAAACTTCTGTAGTGAACACCCATTCATTGTCCCTGGAGAGACTAGGGCAAGTTGGCATAGAAGTTATGGGTCACATAAGGGTCAAGTCAGCCTTGAGAATTGTGTTTTTTTTTCTGTTTTGTTTTTTTTTTTGAGAATTCTTAAGTCAATACATCTGCTTCAAGAAAACTGGAGCAAGATGAGGCTGAGGTGAAGTAGTGAACACCCAAACCCTATATATCTATTCTTTAATTATTGTTAAGAAAAAAGGAGTCAGTTATGAATAAATTTAGTTGTTTTCACGGCTTTATTTTTTTCTTGAATTCCTAGCAAAATTTCTTTGAAAAACGCAAATCCAGGCCTTGTTGAACTAAAGAGAAAGGAATCTGTCTATGCATATGCTATTGTAATTAGTAAGCTTGTTCCTGGAGTCTAGACGTGGTGCTGTCGGAGATTATTCCACTTGGGAAATAGGGGAAATGCAGAGGCCCTGTTCTTCCCTCCCCACCTGGGGTTTTTCCTTTCAAACTCTTTCTGCTTGTTCTGTTAAAGAATTGACTATTGCATTTTATTTTGACTTTCGTTTTTCCTCTTAAGCTGGGAAAGTAAAAATGGTCATATATATTTCTGTGTGCAGAAAAGATAGCAGAAATATAAGATAACGAAAGCAGTTTGAATCCCTGTACCCAGAGACAATTACTATTAATATTTTTGGTGTACATTCTTATAGAATTTTTTGACTTTTTTTTTTTTTTTGGCTTTTTAGGGCCTCACTTGCGGCACATGGAAGTTCCCAGGCTAGGGGTCTAATTGGAGCTACAGCTGCCAGCCTACGTCACAGCCACGGCAACGTGGGATCCAAGTCACATCTGCAACCTACGCCACAGATCATGGCAACACAGGATCCTTAAACCCACTGAGAGAGGCCAGGGATTGAGCCTACATCCTCATGGCTACTAGTTGGGTTTGTTACTGCTGAGCTACAGTGGGAACTCCTTGACAATTATTTTTAACAAAAAACTATACACTGTTATAACGTATTTTTCTCTTAACTATGGATTGTATCTCAGTTATTCTTAGGTTAATGAGTAGATTTTAATGCCTACATTCTATTCAATTAAACAGATATGCCATAACTTGTCTAATAAACTGTTAGGTTTGTTAAATTTTTTTTTTTTTTAGGTCTGCAGGTGTGGCATATGGAGGTTCCCAGGCTAGGGGTCAAATCGGAGCTGCAGCTGCCAGGGCTACACCACAGCCACAGCAACACAGGATCCGAGCCACGTTCTGGCTACCTACACCACAGCTTGAGGCAACGCCAGATTCTTAATCCACAGAGAGAATCCAGGATTCGAACCCTTGGGATAGTATCCTCTTGGATACTAGTCGGGTTTGTTTCTTCTGAGCCACAATGGGAACTCTGTTAGACTTGTTTTATAGTAATTATTTGAGATTAAATTGCACCTGGTTTTTTAAAAAGTTCTGTGATTAACCCTGCATATTTATGCATGTCTTTTCTTGGCAAATATTTTTTCTTAAGAATAAATGCTGAAATGTAGAATTGAGTCAAAAGACATAGCCACATTTAAAGATTTTTGGATAACTAGTGCTTTAATGATGGAATAGCAAGGAGCTCCAACTGTATTGCACAGGGAACTATATCTAATTACATGTGACAAATCCATATATGTACATATAATCGGGTCACCACATGGTACAGTTGGAAAATCTGACTGAAATCTGTAAACCAGCTATAATGCAAAAAAAAATAATAATAAAATAAAATTAAATTAAAAAAAAAAGATTTTTGATATACATACCAAGTTAATATCCAAAGAGGTGATGTAGCAATTTATAACACCCCTGCTAGTGTGTGAAAACGCCACTTCCTCCAGTTCCCTACCAGCATATTCTTTGAGGTGAATATGATATGTTATTTTATTTAATTTATTATTATTATTATTTTTTGTCTTTTTGCCTTCTCTAGGGCCACACCCGCGGCATATGGAGGTTCCCAGGCTAGGGGTCTAACAGGAGCTGTAGCTGCTGGCCTTCGCCACAGCCACAGCAAGGCGGGATCCAAGCCGTGTCCGCAGCCTACACCACAGCTCACGGCAACGCCGGGTCCTTAAACCACTGAGCAAGGCCAGGGATCGAACCCGCAACCTCATGGTTCTTGGATTCATTAACCACTGAGCCATGACGGGGACTCCTGGTGTGTTATTTTAAATTTTTTAATTTCTTCTAATGAAGCAAATCTTTTTTTCCATGTATTTATTATCTTTGTATGTTTAAAGTCCTTAGAAAACTTATTAGTTCAATATGACTTTTGTAAAATGAGAAATCATTTTGTATTGTAACTTAACTGCCCTAATTTCTACTTTTTATAATTTGCGTATCTTTTTACTTTTTTTTTCTTTTTTTAAGGGCTGCACCTGCCAGGGATCCAACCCACATCCTCATGGATACTAGTTGGACTCGTTACTGCTGAGCCATGACAGGAACTCCTAGATATTTTATTTTTATTTATTTATTTATTTATTTTGTCTTTTTGGGGCCGCACCCGTGGCATATGGAGGTTCCCAGGCTAGGGGTCTAATCGGAGCTGTTGCTGCCGGCCTGCGCCACAGCCACAGCAACGCGGGATCCGAGTCGCCTCTGTAACCTACACCACAGTTCACGGCAATGCCAGATCGTTAACCCACTGAGCGAGGCCAGGGATCGAACCCACAACCTCATGGTTCCTGGTCAGATTCATTTCCACTGTGCCATGACGGGAACTTCTCTTTAGATACTTTTAAATATCAAGTTTTTCTAAAGTAAAAGACAAGTGTAAATTTTACTTGGAAATACATGTGCAATTTACTCAGAATTATTAGAGGAAACTCTGTATGCTGCAAACTAATCACTAATTCTCAAAAAGTGTCTTCCTTAGAGCTGTAGTATTTAATTCTGTTAAAAAGAGAAAACCTTGTTAACAGTTTGTTCTAAGGAAAACTGAAAAGACTGAGGCCAGTTTTGACTTCTCAAGGCATGTATATCCTTGTTCATTGTCTTCCTTATGTTAACATCCCTTAAGAAATGAAAGAATAAGCAGTACCCACAAAGTAAAATGTAAAGATTGTTTTTTTCATTGAATCTTGAGGGGAAAAAAGATTGCACTGTACATTATAGAGTATTTAAAATTTGTTATTCCCTATGAACTGGTAGATGGACTGGTGTGCCTTTTAAAAAAAATTTCTGAAGTGTATTTTAACTTTTTAGGTATTGAACACAGGGTTAAAAGTTTCAATGTTGCTCGTGGACGCGGTTTGCCGAAGAAAATCAAACGCAAAGACCGTGGGGGAAGGACCACCAAGGGGCCTAATGTGTTTTCAGGAACAGATGACTTTCAAGAGGTACTGAGAATTTATGTATAATGAGGAGAGGAGCATTTCCATCTCTGTGTGGCTGCAAAGAGAGCATTGTGATTTTAATGCTACTTTCCTAGTAAATGGAAAATTTCCAGTTTGGATCAAATAAGTGTAGTGAATTCCCCATAAAGAAGTATTGTTTTTATTAGTTAGTCTACTAGGATACAGTTTCAGGATTAGATGATGTTTGAAAGCACCTCGCTTCCTTTATCGTGTAATAGAAAATCGGAATAAATACTTAATTTTGCATTTATCAGACTTTTAAAACCAAGGCTAAAATATGTTGTCAACACTATGTTAGTTTATTGGCTTTCATGAGAGATTTCTTTTTATGGTTCCAGAAACAAGCAGTAATGTCCAGGGTTCACCACTATTTTTTTTTTTTTTTTTGCCTTTTCTAGGGCCGCACTTGCAGCATATGGAGGTTCCCAGGCTAGCGGCCTAATCGGAGCTGTAGCCGCCAGCCTTCGCCACAGCCACAGCAACAGCAACGCGGGATCCGAGCCGCGTCTGCAACCTACACCCCAGCTCACGGCAACGCCGGATCCTTAACCCACTGAGCAAGGCCAGGGATTGAACCCGCAACCTCATGGTTCCTAATTGGATTCGTTAACCACTGAGCCACGACAGGAACTCCCACCACTTTTAATAATCAGTGTGTATTGCTTTCTAGATCCATTTGACTATAAACTTTAATACATATTTAATACTTTACATGTTACATTAAAATAATTGAAATCATGTTTTTTTCTTACAGTATAGCAAACCAGGGAAAAAATGGAAGGTTATGACTCAGGAATTTATTAATCAGCACACAGTGGAACATAAAGGAAAACAAATCTGTAAATACTTTCTGGAAGGGAGATGTATTAAGGTAAATTTATAAGGGGATCGTAAATCATTTTAACTTCCAAAGTAATTTTTTTAATTTAAAATCATTTTTGGGAGATGATTAGTTTTTTTATTTCTCATATTGTTGAATTAAAACTGGTTCTTCAAAAGTGTAACTTGCATGAAATACTGTATATCAGAACTCAGTTATATTCTGAGACAATAATGTAACTTGCTGAAATTAGATTTTATTTAGCAGAGACATAATGCTGACTATATGGCAAGTCCTGTTCAAAGTGGTTACTAATACTGAATGTTTTAATCTTTACAGTGACACATGAAATGTAGTTACTGTTATTATCCCTGTTGAAAACATTGCCAGGCCAAAGGGTTATATAAGTCCGCAGAGCAGCTTAGCCAGAAATGGTGAGTGCTAGTGGAAGCCAGCAGCGCCATCTGAGGTCATTGTCACCTTGCTGCCTCTCTGCGCAAAGCCACCTCCACTCTCCTGGCACAGGATTTTAAGGAATTGTTTGAATCATCACTATTCGTTGTTTAAAGACTGGAGATATGACCATAGTTCTTTCATGAAACACCACTGGGAAAATTCAGTTCAATGGTTTCTTTTTTTTTTCTCTTCTTTTTCTTCTTTTCTTTTTTGTGAACAGGGAGATCAATGTAAATTTGATCATGATGCAGAACTGGAGAAGAGAAAAGAGATCTGCAAATTTTATTTACAAGGATATTGTACCAAAGGAGAAAACTGCATATATATGCATAATATCCTTTATCAAAATCATGTTAACCAAAATATTGAAGTTTTCAAGCATCATCTACAACCTGGAAAGCCTAGTTTGGTTTTAAATTTAAAATTACAGGAGTTCCCTTCGTGGCTCAGCGGTTAACAAATCCGACTAGGAACCATGAGGTTGCGGGTTCGATTCCTGGCCTTGCTCAGTGGGTTAAGGATCCGGCGTTGCCGTGAGCTGTGGTGTAGGTCGCAGACGCGGCTCGGATCCCACGTTGCTGTGGCTGTGGCGAAGGCCGGCGGCTACAGCTCCTGTTAGACCCCTAGTCTGGGAACCTCCGTATGCCGCAGGTGCGGCTCTAGAAAAAGGCAAAAAGACAATCAATCAGTCAATCAATCAATAAATAAAATTACACAGTATATAAACTTGGACTAGTTAGCCTTTATACTTCAAAAGGGCAAACTGAGGGTTTTTCTTTTTTTTTAGGAAAATGAAATAACTTCCCTTTTGAAAAAATCTTTGAAATAAAGGTCCTTTATATATTTGTGTATACATGTGTATATATATATATATATTTTTTTGTCTTTTCAGGGCTGCACTCACGGCATATGGAGGTTCCCAGGCTAGGAGTCTAATCAGAGCTGCAGCTGCCAGCCTACGCCACCAGCCACTGCAATGCCAGATCCAAACTGTGTCTGCAGCCTACACCACAGCTCACGGCAAAGCTGGATCCTTTAACCTTACATTTATTTTTCAAGATACACTTTTAATTAGTCTGGACTAATGTTTTAAAAGCATATAAAGAAAAGAAATGAAAAATTCTTATTACCATAGGTGTAAGTGTAAACAATGAAATTGTAAAAGTACTGGAGAAAATACATAAACGGATTCCTCTACACTCCAGGAAAACAGAAAACCTCCCAGGTATCACTTAAAATCCTGAAGCAATAAAGGGAAAACATTGAAAATTTGTGTAAATTTTTTTTTTAATTTGTATAAGAAAACATGACATAAACAATGTAAAAGATGGAGTTCCCGTCGTGGCTCAGTGGAAACGAATCCGACTAGGAACCATGAGGTTGTGGGTTCGATCCCTGGCCTCGCTTAGTGGGTTAACGATCTGGCATTGCTGTGAGCTGTGGTGTAGGTTGCAGACGCGGCTCAGATCTGGCATTGCTGTGGCTCTGGTGCAGGCCAGCAGCAACAGCTCTGATTAGACCCCTAGCCTGGGAACCTTCATATGCCGTGGGTGTGGCCCTAAAAAAGAGAGAAAAAAATGTAAAAGATAAATAATAAAATGGGAAAGTCGTTTGTAACTTATATCACTTACGAAGATGTAACAGCCTTAATCTGTGAGTTTCTAAAAATTGAAAAGAAAAATGGATCAAGAAATACAGATAATTTACAGTAAGAGAAATACAAATGGCTCTAAAACATATGACAAGATACTCAGTCCTTCATAATAAGAGGAATGTCATTTAATCTATGCTAAGATACTGTTTTGTAGCTATCAGATTTGCAAAAACCCACCCCCCCCAACACACAAAAACAGTGGCAGCAAAGTAATTTTATTAGCAAGGCTGTTAAAAACAGATACACTCAGGAGTTCCTGTTGTGGCTTAGCAGGTTAAGAACCAAACATGGTGTCCCTGAGGATGCAGGTTCGATCCCTCACCTGGATCTGGCTTTGCTGCAAGCTGCAGTGTAGGTTGCAGATACAGCTCGGATTCATTGTCGCAGTGGCTGTGGCATAGGCCAGCAACTGCAGCTCCAGTTCGACCCCTAGCCTGTTAACTTCCTTAGAGAGAAAAAAAAAAAGAGATACACTCAGACCTTGTTTGTGAGAATTCAAAATGGCGTACCCCAGCCTGACATTACACAGCCCACATTCAAAATACTGTATCATAAATTTAAACAGTTGAAGTGGTCTAATTTACAGCATATTTGTAAATATCTGTGTTTCAAAATATATTCATTCCTTCAAACGTAAGAAAAAAAATAAAGCTGTGCTCTTAGGGAGGAGAGCTTGGCAGTGTCTGGCAAAGTCATACCTGAGTTATCCTTTACCCTAGCAGTTCTACCATGTTGCAAAGTCCAATGAATCAGTGGTTCTGGGCAGTGATTACCAATGGCTGTTTAAAACTACGAGGTGAAAAATTGGTCGGAAACTTTGTAATTGATGGATTGAAATGACAACACCTGAACCAACTTAATCACTATAACAACCAGGCACTAAAGGCCTCTTGCTATGATGCAATAGGGAGTATTTCATTACCACCTGTGACAAATATTTGAATTAACAAATGATACATTAATAAAAAGGGGAAGGGAATTTATAGAGCTTGATAATGGAAACTTGAGATATGTCAACTGGAAGCAATTTATGGATCACATTTGGATCTGAATAAGTCAGTTATAAAAAGATATTTTTTGAAAACATTCTGGAAAATTTGTATATTGACAGGTTATTAGGTGAAATTAATGTATTATTTTTTCAGATTAATGATAAGGTTGTGATTGCTAAGAAAAAAATCCTTATATGTTTGAAATAAATATGGCAATGTTTATAGATGAAACATCTTCATTGTTTGGAGGGAGAGTGATGAAGTGGTATAAGGAGTGGTATAAAAATTGGTAAAAATTGTGGACCCTGTGGTAAAAATTGTTGAAGCAAATGGTAAAAATTGTTGAACCTTATGTGGCCAGCATGAGGGAGCTCATTTATAATTCTCTCTTCTTTGTGAGATAATTTTCAAACTAACTTTCTTTTTAATATAAGTAATCTCATACTTCAAGGATAACTATGATAATAGCTGGCATCAAGTCTTTCAGACTTTCTCTGTGCTAAGGTATGTGTGTGCAAGTGGATCTATTTATGTGTGTATATTTTTACATAAAATTTTTTATACAAATGTGATCCAGCTGTGATTGTGAAGACTATTTTTAATTAACATTTACATCTTTATTCCTATGAATTCTATTTTAATGTATGATGTGCAGTAAGCACTTTATTTTTTCCAAATGGTGAACTCATTGTCTCATCTTTATAGGTGAAAAATGTCACCTTCAGCAGATCCTAAATTTTCTTGTGTGCACAGTCCTGTTTCTATATCACTGTTAGACATTGTGTTAGTTTCCTCTCTATAATGTTGGATATTTACTAGGGCAAATACTCCTATCTTCTTTATCAAAATATTATAATGAATTATCTTATTCAAGAAGAAATTTCTTTTTCGGATTTGACATACTTCTTTAGAAACTAGATACCATATTGATCTGTTTCTGAAAGATTTCTATCTGTTCTTATATTTTCCCCCGTAGTCATGCCATCTGTAAATAGTGATAATTTTACTTCTTTCATGATATTTATAACTCTTATTTAATTTCAGGTGTAGTGGCTACATTTCCAGAAAAAATGTTAAATCATCATTATGGCAGCATAATGCCCTCTTTCTTTGGCTTTTGGCAATAGTTTTGATAGATTTTTTTTTTAAATATCAAGTTAAGTAAGTATATCCTTATTTTACTGAGAGTTTTTTAAATCAAAAAAGAGTTTTGAATTTTATCAGTTGCCTTTTTCTTTTTTTTCCTCGTCTTTTGTCTTTCAGGGGCCATACCCACAGTATATGGAAGCTCCCAGGCTAGGCTGCAGTTTCCGGCCTACGCCGAAGGTTGCAGCAATGCCAGATCCTGAACCCACTGAGCAAGGCCAGAGATGGAACCCACATCCTCATGGATACTAGTTGGGTTCATAGCACACTGAGCCACAATAGGAACTCCTCAGTTGCCTTTTGTATATGCTAATTGATCGTATGATTTTTCTCTCTTGACCTTTCAGCGTGATGATTACAGTAATAAATTTCCTAAAGCCACCCAGAAAGTCCCTGATCATACACCACCTGAAAGTGGTGTATTTTTCACTACACTTTTAGATTTAATATTTTCTTGAGAAGATTGTTTACAAGATTAACTTGTAGTTTTCTTTATTGGAATATTTGTCTTTAACATGACATATCAGGTCACTTTATTTTCTTCATAGGTATAAGCTCTTGCTGCAAAAATTTATCTGCCCTGTATAACATTTTATTGTGTAAAGTAATAGACTTTACATAATTAAATTATTATAGTATACATTTTTTTCTTTAAAACATTGTTTCCTAGTTTTAATAGAGTAAGGGAGACTTAAAATTTTTTGAATGTTTTGGTGTATAATTAAAATATTTAGTCTTAAAAACTAGGAGTTGTTCCTGTGGTGTAAAGAGATCTGCAGTGTCTCTGCAGTGCCAGGATACAGGTTCAATCCCCAGCCCAGAGCAGTGGGTTAAAGGATCTGGCTTTGCCACAGCTGCACCATGATTGCAACTTTGCCTCAGAGCTGATCCCTGGCCTGGGAGCTCCATATGCTGAGAGAGCAGCCAAAAAGAAAAAAAAATATTAAAAATTAAATAAATTATCTGATATTATAGAAAATTTAGTATAATATATAGCAGTAAAGTCTTACTGACTCAGCAGTTGTGTTTTTAGGTTTAAAAATATGAGAGAAGTTCCCATTGTGGCTCAGTGGTAGAATCCATGAGGACACGGGTTCGATCCCTGGCCTCGCTCAGTGGGTTAAGGATCTGGCATTGCTGTGAGCTGTGGTGTGGGTCACAGACGCAGCTCGAATCCCGCGTCGCTGTGGCTGTGGAATAGGTCAGCAGCTGCAGCTCCAATTTGATCCCTAGCCTGGGAATTTACATATGCCATGGATGCAGCCCTAAAAAGACAAGAAAAAAAAAAAAAGAGTTTGATTTTACTTGGTCGATTCCTTAATGTTTTTATTTACATGAATTTCCATGCAAGTTCTATCATAGTGGAGCAAAATGTTATCAAGGAGACAACTGTAAATTTTCACATGATGACCTGACTAAAGAAACAAAGAAACTTTTGGATAAAGTAAGTAATATTTTTATATCTTGATTATTATTAGGTCTCTCCACAGATTCATTTGACTTGAATCATGTTTTATAAATCATATTTTATAAAACTTGATAAATCAAAGACTTGTTATTTTATGATTTATTGTCTTAACATGGTCTGTTAGAAAAACAGGAATATCAGACTAAGAATTAAGAATCTTTGGTTCTTATCGTTGTTCTGTCATTAAAAAAGCTAATTTTTTTCATCCAGCCCTTCATAAATTTTATTCTCAGTTGAACTTGTTCAAGTTCAGTTTATTTTCAGTTTAATTGAGATAAATTGGCGTATAGTACTGTATAAATTTAAGGTGTACAGCATGATTTGACTTACAGACATCATGAAATGGTTTCTACAGTAAGTTTAACATCCATCATCTCATACAGATAACAAAATTAAATGAAAAGTGATGAGAACTCTTAGAATTTTCTCTCTTAACTTTCATGTATGGCTTACGCTTCACCGTGTTTACCGTGTTGTACGTCACACTCCTAGTCCCTGTTTATCGTGTAGCTCGAGTTTGTGTCTTTTTCCAGTTCCTCCTCGCACCACACACTGCCCCTGGTAACCACAAATCTGAGTTTAAAAAAAAAATAATTTGGAGTTCCCGTCGTGGCACCGCGGAAGCGAATCCGACTAGGAACCATGAGGTTGCTAGTTCGATCCCTGGCATCGCCCAGTGGGTTAAGGATTCGGTGTTGCCGTGAGCTGTGGTGTGGGTCGCAGACGTGGCTCGGATCTGGCGTTGCTGTGGCTGTGGCGAAGGCCGGCAGCTGGCAGCTACAGCTCCGATTGGACCCCTAGCCTGGGAACCTCCGTATGCTGTGGGTGCGGCCCTAAAAAAGACAAAAAAAAAAAAAAACCTAATTTGTTTTGTGAAATATCCTTTACCTCTTGGAACTTCATATTCTTTATAAAAGAAATAGTTAGCTCTCTCTGATCTATTTCAACTTCGGTATTGTATTTTTCTATTAACACTTGTCGTTTACTCAATTCTTCACGGTTTAAAATGTGAAGAAGAAAGCTCGTTTAGAGATAGTGATCTTTGCTGATCATTTTTAGGTGTTGAATACTGAGGAAGAACATGCAAATGAAGATGAAAGAGAATTAGAAGAACTTAGAAAGCGCGGCATAACTCCTCTTCCCAAACCACCGCCTGGAGTCGGGCTTCTGCCAACTCCGCCCGAGCACTTTCCCTTTTCTGATCCTGAAGATGATTTTCAGGCTGATCTCTCTGATGATTTCAAGAAGATTCCATCTCTTTTTGAAATAGTTGTAAAACCTACTGTGGATTTAGCCCAGAAAATTGGGAAGAAGTAAGTTAAATTTTTCAAGAAATGGTAGCATTCCCCTGTAAACGTTCTTGTTAAGAAATGAACATACTTGTATCCATGTTAATTATATAGTCAAAACTCAGGTAGAGAAGCAGACATCTGGCGTGTACCCTGGCTGCTGTTTCCCACTTCCTTTTTGTCCCCAGCCTCTGCCACCCGCATCAGTGCTTTTCTCTAGAGTCTTTAACGCAGCTTCAGAAACCTCTCCACACGTATTAACCCTGACCCTGAAGAGCACTGCCAGGTGATGGAACTGCCATCCCTCCTTTCTTGTTATGAGGTGGCATTATTGCTGATGATACCTTCAGATTGTGGGTGTATTTATTCTTTTAGAGAAGTATTTCTTTGGGCTCTTAGAGGAAAATCTCTAGGTAAGCTGGATCTAGGTTTGCATTTTCCAGCACCACCATTTAGCCCTTTCCCTCATCCCCCAGGTCTGTGCACCTGGGCTCTAAGTCCTGTTTATTCTTTTAACCCTGAACACTCTGGGGAGCAATGAGATCTCAGCAATTGAGGAATAAGAAATCTATAGCAAACATCCCAATTAATGTAAACCATTAAAAATTATTTCTGGGGGTTCCATTTGTGGCTCAGCGGGTTATAAACCCGTCTAGTATGCATGAGGATGCAGGTTCGATTCTCAGCCTTGCTCAATGGGTCAAGGATCTGGCGTTGCGGTGAGCTATGGTGTAGGTCACAGATGCAGCTTGGATCCCATGTTGCTGTGGCTGTGGTGTAGGTTGGCAGCTGAAGCTCTGACTTGACCCCTAGTCTGGGAACTTCCATATGCTGCAAATGTGGCCCTTAAAAAAATTATTTTCTATTAAAGTCAAGATAAATATGTCCACTACTTGCTAAATATTATAGATTAGATCCTAGTCAATACAAAAATGGAAAGATATAATAGATATAAAGATTAAAAATAGAGCTGCAGACTCATTACTGGGGCAGTTTCCCTCAGTGAACCCAGAGGAATCAACTGACAAGACTATTATAAATCATAGTTGTTCCTGGGTGTTTGAGGAGGATTGGTTCCAGGAAATCTGTGGATACCAAAATCCACAGATGCTCAAACCTTTATATAAAATGGTGAAATATTTGTATATGACTTTCATACATTCATTCATTTTGTACTTTAATTCATCTTTAGTTTACTTATAATGCCTAATACAATACAAACCCTGTGTAAATAGTTGTAAATACAAAGCTGATGCTATGTAAGTAGTTGCTGGCATGCAGCAAATTCAAGTTTTGCTTTTTGGAACTTTCTGGAATTTTTCTTTCTGAATATTTTCAACCTGTAGTGGGTTGAATCCACAGATGGGGAAACTGCAAATGTGGAGGGCCAGCTATAATTAAATTAGTAAGATGTCCAGAAAGAAGAGCAACATTCAGAAACTACAATCTTTTTATATGCAAGCAATAACCAATTAGAAATTGTAATAAAAGTTTATGTTTATATAGTATAATTTTTTTTTCTCTTTAGTGTTGCACCCGCAGCATATTGGCAATTCCCAGGCTAGGGGTCCAGATTGGAGCTACAGCTGCTGGTCTATGCACCTCCAGATCCGAGCCGCATCTGTGACCTACATTATAGCTCATGGCAACACCAGGTCCTTAACCCACTGAGCGAGGCTAGGGATCCAACTTGCACCCTCATGGATCCTAGTTGGGTTCATTACCGCTGAGCCACAATGGGGAACTCCTATAGCACAATTCTAATTTTGTTTTTAAAAAAGTTGTGTATGCCTTGGAGTTCCTGTCGTGGTGCAGTGGTTAACGAATCCAACTGGAAACCATGAGGTTGTAGGTTTGATCCCTGACCTTGCTCAGTGGGTTAACGATCCAGCATTGCCATGAGCTATGGTGTAGTTTGCAGACACGGCTTGGATCCTGCGTTGCTGTGGCTCTGGTGTAGGCCGGCAGCTGTAGCTCCAATTTGACCTCTAGCTTGGGAACCTCCATATGCTGCGAGTGCGGCCCTAAAAAGACAAAAACAAAATAAATAAGGTTGTGTATACCTAGAAAAAGGATTTGAAGAGAATCAACTAAAAATTTTATCTCTGGGTAGTGGGATTAGTGGTGAATCTTATATTTGTATTTTTCTGTATTTTTAAAATATCGATAATGAGTAAATTTTAGAACAGATGCTAGCAAGCGGCAATTAAGAAAACAGAGCTAAAAGGAAGGTAAGATACATATGTTGGTGTTTCCACTTATAGATAATATAGAATAAATTACTTCTTAAAAATATAGTTTTTGGAGTTCCCACTGTGATGCAACAGGATCAGCAGTGTCCCTGCAGTGCCGGGACTCAGGTTCCATCCCAACCCCGCACAGCGAGTTAAACGATCTGGGGTTGCCACAGCTGTGGTGTAGCTTGTGACTGCGGCGAGGATCTGATCCATGGCCTAGGAACTCCAAATGCTGCAGGGAGGCTCAGTGGGTTAAGGATCTGGTGTTGTTACTGCAGCAGCCCAGGTAGCTGCTGTGGCACAGGTTCAGTCCCTGGCCTGGGAGCTTCTGCATGCTATAGGTGCGGCCAGAAGAGGTTTTCTGTTATGATACTGTAGACATTTAAGCAATATCTATTTGGAACTGTAACATTCTTGTTTGCCTCTTTTATTTGAACTAAAAAATATTATTCTTTTGTCTACAGGCCACCAGCATTTTATAACAGTGCCTCACCACCAGGACCACAGTTTCAGGAAGGCAGCCCACATCCTCAGCATATCTACAGTTCTGGGTCAAGTCCAGGTCACGGACCTAATATGTCTCAAGGACACAACAGTCCTGTGATGCACCCAGGCTCCCCTGGACATCACCCATGCACAGGACCTCCTGGTCTGTCAGTGCCACAGAGCCCACCTTTGCCACCTGGTCCACCTGGAATTGCAGGTCCTCACAGTCAAGCAGGAGTCCTTGCTCAACCAGATACGCACTTGGTACCACCCAGTATGAGCGGCACTTACCATTGCCTGGGTTTTCCAGAACACATGATGAAAGTACCTAGAGAGAATCCCTGTTCTCCAGGGTCATCACACCTGCAAAGTCCTGGTGAAAGGCAGCTCAATACCAGTTATGAGTCCCTTCAAAACCCAGCTGAGTTTTACGACAGTTATTATGCACAGCATACTGTACATAATTTTCAGTCTCCCAGTCACTCTGGTGGTAAGTTTACCTTTTGAAATAACTCATTTCTAATTTAAAATATTTGGAGTCCTAGTGTTCATTAAAAACATGAACAGAATGCATGTTTTAAATAAAGCAAAGTAAAATATAATGAAATTGAAACATTAAATGTTTTAAATTTAATGAAATAGGAGTTCCTGTTGTGGCTCAGTGGGTTACGAACCTGACTAGTATCCATGAGGATGCGGGTTTGAATCCTGGCCTTTCTCAGTGGGTAAAAGGATCCAGCGCTGCCCCCAAGCTGCAGTGTAGGTCACAGATGTGGCTCAGATCTGGCATTGCTGTGGCTGTGGTATAGGCCGGCAGCTGCAGCTCCAGTGAGCCCTAGCCTGGGAACTTCCATGTGCCACAGGTACAGCCCTAAAGAGAAAATAAATAAATAAATTTAATGAAGTAGTTGTAATAACTTTGAATAATAAAAATCAAATCATAATAATTTGATAATCCAATTTAACTATTATTTTAACTCAATACTTATTCAGTTTCTTATAATTCACAGCGGTGCTCTCTAGTGGGGTTTTGTGCTAAATCAACGTCTGTTTCTTTCCATGTTATATACATAGATGGGACGTGGCATAGTGAATTTGCCCACCATCAGCCTCCCATTGTTCAAGACTCACCTCACCGTGGGAGTGGGTCTGACAGCATCAGCAGTGTGACCGGCCATGCCCCACTGCCTGCTCCAGGCCTCCTCCCTGCAGTGCAGAGAGCTCTTTTTGTCAGACTCACTCAGAAATACCAAGAAGATGAAGAACCAGGCAGCACTCAACCTCCAAGGGCACCAAGCAAGGAAGAAGGTGTGTCGGGTATTATGATAGCATCTTACCTATTTGGATCACTCAGTTCCTGAAATGGTCTTGAATAAGTTTAAATGTGAAAAATGAATTCCTCTGAACTATCCTATTTCCAGTTTACCTTGTAGCTCCTATTTTCTTGGGATTGACTGTGGTTTCCAGTGCTACTGATGCATTAGTAATTAATTGCAAAGGGCTTGACTGAAGCAGTGAAGAGATCTGAAGCTGAAGTGTGAGGTCTAGGAGAGCAGACTTGCTGTTAAACCTTTTTATTATTTTTGGAAGAAAGGAAATAGAACAGAATACCTTCCAGTTCAAGAGTTTTGCCTTCTAACCCAAGTTCAAAGTAATTCAATTATTAGACAGACTTTTATGAGAATAGACTGTATACTTAAGGTTCTGCTACATTATTAAGGAATGTTTTTTATATAAAAGATGATGTGGAGACAGTAAGTTTACATTAGTATTTTTTATATTGATTAGTGTATGGCAATTAGTTAATTCAGTTAAGGGGAGAAAAACTTAAATCATCCTGTCTTCTTATGAATTACAGAATTGATGTGTTTGTCATTCTTAAGCATAAAGTTTATGAGTATCTAGGAGTTCCCGTCGTGGCACAGCAGTTAATGAATCTGACTAGAAACCATGAGGTTGCGGGTTCGATCCCTGGCCTTGCTCAGTGGGTTAATGATCCGGTGTTGCCACGAGTTGTGGTGTAGGTCGCAGACGCGCTCGGATCCTGCATTGCTGTGGCTCTGGTGTAGGCCAGCGGCTACAGCTCTGATTAGACCCCTAGCCTGGGAACCTCCATATGCTGCGGGTGCAGCCCTAAAATGACAAAAGGCAAAGAAAAAAAAATTTATGAATATCTATATAAAACTCAACACTAGGTAGCTATAAGCTATTATATAGACAGTGCTACATTTTCAAAGAAGATAATGTTAACTATTTATTTGGCATGACAGGGAAATGAGGGATTCCTGATAAGTTAATTTCCTATACAATTTATGTTTACTCCTGTAGGTGTTAATTTTAAGAAACAACCATTTTAGTAGTAGTCTTTCTTCAAAGACTTACAAAGCTTTATGACTTCATAAATAAGAAAATTAAAACTTTTCTAGATATAAAATTTTGTACTATAATCTTATGCAGTTGTTAATGTGTTATAAGGGTGGTTTTCTCGTGTACAGAAAACATCTGAAACAGCTGTGTGTGTGTTCTGTTTTACCAATTGTTATTGCCTTCATAAATTTTATCTGTCCTTTGATAAAAAGCTGATAGAAAGAAAGCTCTTAACTATTATCTGTTATCTTTATAAATCCAGAGCTATGATGTTTAAGGATTGCTTGAATTAAAGAGAGTCAAAACATTTTGGTATTCCTTTTGAACAGTATTTTCCCTTATCCTCCAGACCTCTCTTACAACTTTCTTCTGATTCCCTTTGGCCAGTTGGAATGAAAGGTCCAGACTTTTCTCTGACTGGAAGAGCAGTACATGTTCTAACATCATACCTCTTTATTTGTAGGGTATAATGACTGAATTGATACTTCTTACACCACATCTTGTCTTGTTCCAGTGTTGAAACTCTGGCATTTCTGTGCTGCATTTTCTTGAAGTTAGACTGTTCTTATTTCAGAAATAGTATGTGTTTTTTTAATCTTAATTAAAGCCAAATATGAATGTTCCATGCTTTACAATAAGTTTTTTTTTTTTTCCTACATTTAGATGATACCGTTAACTGGTATTCCAGTAGTGAAGAGGAAGAAGGAAGCGGTGTCAAGTCAATACTGAAAACACTGCAGAAACAAACAGAAACTTTAAGGAATCAGCAGCCTTCCGCAGAACTCAGTCCTCCTACTGATCCAAGACTGGCTAAAGAGAAAATGAAAGGAAACCAAGTTGTCGACCCTAGACTTAGGACTATCTCAAGACAAGACATCAGAAAATCTTCTGAGTCTGCCCCACTGGATCTTAGACTTGTGTGGGATCCTAGGAAATTAAGAGGGAATGGAAGTGGTCACGTAGGCTCTTCCGCTGGTGGCGCCAAGTTTGATTTACATCATGGAAATGCTGGCCCTAACGTCAAAGACAAAAGAGGAGATGATGATGATGAAGATACAGAAAGAGAACTGAGAGAAAAAGCTTTCTTAATACCTTTGGATTCTTCCCCTGGGATAATGCTCCAGGATCCAAGGTCACAGCTGAGACAGTTTAGTCACATTAAAATGGATATTGTCCTAACCAAACCCAACTTTGCAAAACACATCGTGTGGGCTCCGGAAGACCTGCTTCCGGTCCCTTTGCCTAAACCTGACCCGGTGTCTTCAATCAATTTACCGCTGCCCCCTCTTATAGCCGACCAGAGGCTCAGTAGGCTGTGGAATACGAAAAGCGATCATCAGCACGCAGTGACCATTGATTCAAAATTAGCAGCCAAAGCCAAAATTAACCCAACAAACAGAGAAGGCTACCTAGAACAATTTGGAGACTTACATAGTTCAGGAAGTAAATTAGGAGATCCCAGGCTGCAAAAAAGTTTTGATCCTAGACTTCACAGACTGCATAATACCGAGTCTCATCAAGCAGTTATGAAGGATTCCCACTCATCCAAAGGTGCCCCTCATTTAGTCAGAGCAAACACTGGCTCGTCACAACCCTTAGGGGCGGTGCCTAGCAATTCTGGTCCCGGGGCTTTGCCCCCGTATGCCCCTAAACTCTCATCTTCAGCTGGCCTTCCCCCGGGAACTCCAAGTTCAGTTCTCAGTGGTATTAGTTTGTATGACTCTAGGGAGCGCGGTTCGTCATCCACATCAGAGCTAGCATCAGAAAGCACAGAGAACCAGAAAAAAGGTGGTGGCTTAGAAAGTAGTGACAAAAATGACCCTTCTCCCAAAGAAGCCATCCTGCCACAGAAGATTGCTCCAAACGTGGATGTCACTGTTGAGGGGCCAGCTGACCCACAGGCAGATGGTCCCAGGAGTTCTGATATGGTTCAGGTCCCAGCAGTGCACAGTCTTCCGATTCAGGCATTATCAGGCTTAATCAGACCCCAGTACAGCGATCCAAGGCAGTCAAGGCAGCTGGGACAGGCGAGCCCCACCCCAGGTAACGATCCCAGTAGAGAAACAGATGACAAATCTCTGAAAGAGGTTTTTAAAACTTTTGATCCAACTGCTTCACCATTTTGTTAGCTGTTGTGTAACTAAGCAGTTCTTTTCACTCTTGTGATGCAGCCCTCTGCTGTTTTGTAACTGGTTTACCTCTATAGTTTATTTATTTTTAAATTATAAACACTTTTCAGCTGCTAGTATCAGAACCACATGAAGTTATATCCTCTAAATCCTGTGGTATTTTATATAATATTTTTATAACTTTAAGAGACTGTAGTAACTGACATAGAAACCTATATATCATGTTAGCTTCATTAAAAGTACTTTTATTGTAAATAAACCATCATGAACTCAACACTCTGCCTGAATATATGCCAGTTGTCTTTCATAATCAGTGTTTAGATAAATGTTTACCACTTTTATACGGTTATTAGTTTCAAGCAATATAATGTACATGACTTTTGAGAAACAGTATTTTGATTAGGATCCTCTCTTTGTCAACACAGAACTGATTAACATGTAATGCTAACTACTAGCTAAAATGTAAAATGAAGTAAAGAAGACATTTTTAAAATCACAGTTAGCAGAGCAGTTCATGTTTAAAGTCATCACTTTTATTAGTACTGGCAATATTATTTGTGTAAAGGAAGCATTTGGATGTCATATCTTTTCAAAGTGTTTTATGGTTATACTGTATCGTAGATGTTGGAGATACATAAATAGAATGTTTTGCTAAAGTGAAAAATCCCCAAGTTCTCTAACATGACTTTTTAAATTTAATTTTTCATATTAAATAGTTATAAGTTACTGCTGTGTTACACTATGCTGTCTGTGCATTTTGATGTTTTTTTGTCTTTAGTAGCATAATTTATATTACTTTTTCAGATGACGTAGCTGCAATAATTGTATTCATCATGACTTTGGCAATTTTTAACAAAATTTTAAAAGATCCGGTGAGAATCTGCAGTGACTATTGCATTGATAATGTTTTAAATGTCCAGGCTCTATATTTTTTCTTAAATACCAGGAAAACAGAGAGATGGTAGAGTCAACTGTATACAGCAACCAATAAAGAATCTCTTTCAGATCTCACGTGACTGGCATTCTGTAACAGAGGAGACTGCCTGATGTTTTAATGTATTTAATGTCCTCTGTTTGGAAACCTCTTAAGTTGATTAGAAACTGTATTTTTACGAGAACATCATTTTTATTCATTCTTGTTTATTTCTTGCAATATGTAAACAATAGCGGCCTACTTATTTTATACGCATAATAAACTAAAACTAGTATTACACTTAGTTTCAAGATAAGCGTCTATATTAACATACGGAACTAAAGGTCTGTGACAGTGTTTGCTGGTAACACCTCCAGTAAGTAACTAGAAAAAGAGCATTTCACTATAAGAGATAATGACAGTAGCGGAAATCAGTTCTTAAGAAGTGATTTTAAAGTACACGGCAACATATTTCTTTGGAAACAGCACTCACATAGCATATTGTTTAATACTAATGCCTCTCCTTTCTGTTCCCTTCTTTGTACTGTTTCTTGCTCTGTTTCCCTGCTTTAATGAGGCTGCAGTTAAGTGGACAAGAGCTCTGCCTGCCCACCTAAGAAGTTCATTGTGTTCTAAGTGGAAGGACAGTTGTTCAAGGGAATGTTAGTTCCTACTACTTATACTTTGGTTCCATTGTTGTCTGAAATGGTTCTGGATAACATATTTGGGATTAAAAATGCCATTTAAAGCCACAGTAGAAGGTATTTTCTGATTTACTGTCCAAATGAACCTTATTTTTAACTGAAAAGTCAATAAAATGGATAAGAGTGGCAGGAAAAAAAATGCATACACACACTTATATTCCTAAGAATAATATTCTTTTATCAGGATAAAAATCAGTAAAATTGCTGAATTTTAGTAATTACATAGCAAATTTTGGATTTGCCCTTGTATCTTATAAATTTTGTGGGTAATGCTGTTAACATTTAAAATATCATACAAAGAAGGATAATTTGATTTATTAAAAATCAAAATGGAATCCAAAAATTTTTGCCAAATTCTTATCAGATCTTTTTTTTTTTTTTTACTAAGAGATATTAACAGATTAATTTAAAAGTAAGGTTTAAAAATCATTAATACAGAGTTCTCTTGTGGTGCAGTGCGTTAAAGATCTGGTGTTGTCACTGCAGTAGCTTGGGCCACTGCTGTGGGGAGGGTTCAGTCCCTGGCCCAGGAATTTCTACAGCCCCTGGGTGTGGCCAGAAAATTAAAAAAAAATTTTAAATCATTAATACAAATTATAGTGTTCATTTACTTAGTACGCTTGAGCCCCTATTACATCAGCTAGTATCCTGGAGCCTATTTGACAGGACAGTTTGAATTTACCTTCAAATTTAACAACGTATATTTATGAAATTTTGTTTTATGTTTAAAATAATTATTTTTTATTTGTGATGCTTTTTAATTGAGATAACTTTACTTTAGGAGATATTATATCCTACCATCCTGGATTGCTTTTATTCTTCTTTTCTATTTTCTTACCAAAATCTACTAAATAGCTGCTTTCCCCAGTTAATAAGTTCCTCTTGAAGGTGAACTGGTGTTTTTAGAATTCATCTAAGTTGATTTACACTGTTATACTGAAAAGTACATTATGTCCCTTTTCTTAGAGCCAAACATTTACAGATAACAGAAATAACTTCTGTCTTTCGAGAGTCTGTTTTAGACTCATTGGTTGAAATGTAACAACTCTTCATACCGGTTTGTGAGAATTTTACCCACGTTTCCTTTGAGGTGAATAGAATGGGATCTATCAGGGTGTTGAATTACGACGTCCGGGTGATCTTCATTTAGACTGAGCAGCTAACTACTTTCCCATGTCTTGTTCAGTTTGCTCCCAAATCCTACTTCTAGAGCTTTCCCAGTAAGGACCTCATTCTGAATCTTGAAAGTGGCCCAGATGTCAGGGTGTTTTCAAACCCTGCCTCAGCAATTAGGTCTGTTTTTGTGTTACCCAGATGTATGTGCCAAACCCCAGAATTAGGTTGCAACCAAGCAGCCTAATTATGAAAACGATGTTTGCCTAGATTTCTGTTGTTTTTAGCTTGCCATAGGACTTCAGTAGTTTTGCTTGGTACTTATATGTATTTTAAGAGTATAAAAATAGTTGATGAGTAAAGAAATCCTCTTTGAGTGTTCATAGAAGTCACTTTGCCAAGTTAATGAGAAGAGAGAGGGGTAGTCAAGGAGAACTTAAGAGGGCTGGAGGCTTAAAGACATTGATTTCATATTGGTCTGAACTGATGTATAGGCGTTTTATCTCAATGTCTAGTTTATTAACTGTGAAATGGGTATAATTTTGACTTCACAGATTTGACGTAAGGCGTGAATGAATTATTAAAATATTTGTAAATATAAAATTGCTTTGTAACTTTCACAAACATAATCTTCACATTCCCCCTGGGTTAAGTTGTCCAAATTCCAAAATAACATGATATGGTTTTTGTGGTTCACCAATTTTATGGAGTTTTATTTATTTTTAAATTTTTTTTAATTTTTTGCTTTTTTTTTTTCTTTTAAGGGCTGCAACGGCAGCATATGGAAGTTCCCAGGCTAGGGGTCACATGGGAGCTGCAGCTGCCGGCCTGTACCACAGCCACAGCAATGTGGGATCTGAGTTGCATCTGTGACCTACACCGCAGCTCAGGGCAACACCAGATCTCTAACCTACTGAGTGAGGCCAGGGATGGAGCCCACATCCTCTTGGATACTAGTTGGGTTTGTAACCTGCTGAGCCACAACGGGAACTCCAGTTTTATGAAGTTGTAGATGATACACATTTAAGACAGTAGAATTGCCTTAGAAGTTGTTTCAGAGACTATTAATCCATCAAGTTAGCAATTCCCTTGAATATTTTGTGTATCAGTGAGATACGGGACTTTCCTAGGCTTGCAGTGTCTATTAAAGATCTGACTTCTGCCTGTTTTGGTACTGGATATTGATGGAAGGTAAAAATCCTGCGACAGTCCGTGTTTCTTGACCGGTTTGCTTAAATCATAGCACGTGTGGTGTGGGCGAAGTGGTCGGCTCAGTCACTATAGGGGCCATTGGCTCTTGGAAACAACAGGGGTATTTACTCCCACCTCTTAATCTATGTGCAAGTGTGTGACATTGACGGCTTTCTTAGTGGCCATTTTCTTAGTCAAGGTATCATTTTCCTTTGGTTTGTGGCAGCTTGAAGTTTGGAAGTTCCTAGGGACCTAGATGTGAGGTCTTGTCAATATCTTCCCATTTGCACAACACAGAGTCTCATGGTGGGGATGTGGTCCCTGAGTTCACCCTTCTAGGCTGAGGACTACACCTCGGAGGATTGCTTCTACTAAAGGCTGCACCTCGGAGGGATGGTCTGCGGTCAAGCAGTCTGCGGATAGGGCCCCGGCAAGTTTCAGTGATTGGGCTTTCTGAGAATTTCTAAAATGGAGAATTGTAATTATCATCTCAGAAGTGGTTTGACAGCACTTGATAATATTATCTTCAAAATTTAGTAGTCATTAGTCAACTTAGTTTGATAAATAAGGTTTAGCACATTTAAGCTTTGACAAAATGTCACCAAATAGGATCTGAGTATTTACAACTCTTTTCCTCCCTTGAGTGTTATGATTTAGCGTTCGTGTAGTGCCTTTTCCCCAAGTAGCTTAATGTGATTTGCAGAACCAGTTTCAGTATCTACCTGTGGCTGCGTTGCTGAGGTTATGTTTTTGAGTTTGTTGTTTATCAGCAGTGTCTGTCAGTTGTAACAAAATCCAAATGAACTTGCTTTTCTTGGGAAGGATACAGACCTAAGAAAGGACTCTAGGTTAACCTCAGCCTAAGGTCTAGAATTTCTAATTTTCAAATGAGAAATAAAAAGCACATTTTAAAATGTATCTTATGCTTTTGGAGGGGGAACTCATATGTGTCTTCTTACTTTTCTGTTTCACTATCACGAAAAGTTCTAGACACATAATAGACGCTTTGTTAACTGCTCGTTGACTGCTTCCTGACATCCTTCCAAGTTTAGATTTTACAGATGCTGTCGCCTATTCGAGCAGATGTGGCAGAGCCATTCCATGGTCCTGCTGGAAAGAGTACCACCCATACATTACACTTCTTTCAGTAGGCACAGGCAACCAAGCTTCTCTCCTTTTGTTTCCCCTCCACCTCTCCCATGCAGACAATGTGAAGGTAGGGTTGTGGCAGCTTTACTTAGGAATTAAATGTTTCTACAATATTTCATAACTCTGAACCCTCCAGACTTTTTTTTTGTGTGTGTGTGTTACAGCACGCTTTTTTTTTTTTTTTGCATTATAGCTGGTTTACAGATTTCTGTCAGATTTTCCAACTGCACCATGTGGTGACCCGATTACATGTACATATATGGATTTGTCACATGTAATTAGATATAGTTCCCCGTGCATTACAGTTGGATCTCCTTGCTATTCCATCATTAAAGCAGTAGTTATCCCCACTCCCTCCCACCCCTCCC
>PVHT020000095.1:122947-134953 GCA_004024745.2 Catagonus wagneri | reverse complement strand
TGTCTTGGCTATTGTGAATAGTGCTGCAGTGAACATGCGTGTGCAAGTGTCTTTCTCCAGGAAATTTTTGTCTGGATATACGCCCAAGAGTGGGATTGCTGGGTCATATGGTAATTCTATGTAGAGTTTTCTAAGGTACCTCCACACTGTCTTCCATAGTGGCTGCACCAGCCTACATTCCCACCAACAGTGCAGGAGGTGAACCCTCCAGACTTACTTGTTAACTTTACTACTTCATTGTCGAAGTTGGAGCAGACCAATAATTCATCCCTATAGGTCTATAAAGGGTTCTTTCTGTAGCCAGAAAGAACTGCATACCAGAGTCTTATACTTTTATTGTAAAATATATCTCTCTAATTTTCCCTTTCTTGTTCTTCTCAAAAATCAACCAAATTATGAAGATAGGCTAACCGAGTGAATTTCCAAAAGCATTTTCTTTTCTTTTTTGGCTTTTTAGGACCCCACCTGCAACATGTGGAGGTTCCCAGCCTAAGGGTATAATTGGAACTACAGCTGCCAGCCTACACCACAGCCATAGCAACACGGGCCATCTGCGACCTACACCATAGCTCACGGCAACGCCGGATTCTTAACCTACTGAGTGAGGCCAGGGATCGAACCAGCAACCTCATGGTTCCTAGTCGGATTCGTTGCCACTGCACCACAATGGGAACTCCCTCCAGTAGCATTTTATCCTAGCACCATGAATAGAAATTTACTCTTTCAGGTTGTGGATTGGACTCTAAATTTGGGTCTTGTGTCTTATCCTTAAACATCCTTTATTACCCTTTGGAATAGAACAGCCATGTGCTACAGTTGGGAAGATCGTTGAGGACATAAATAAAATCTGTTTCTTTAAACAATTTTGAGTTCTTGGAATAACATTTTGTAGCTTGGTTTATCCTTGAATCTCTTGGGTTTGTTTTGTTTTGTTTTGTTGTCTTTTGTCTTTTTAGGGCCGCACCCATGGCACATGGAGGTTCCCAGGCTAGGGGTCAGGTTGGAGCTGTAGCTGCTGGCCTACACCACAACCATAGCAACGCGGGATCTGAGCCGCGTCTGCAACCTACACCACAGCTCACAGCAACGCCGAATCCTTAACCCACTCAGTGAGGCCAGGGATCGAACCTGAAACCTCATGGTTCCTAGTTGGATTTGTTTCTGCTGCACCACGATGGGAACTCCTGAATCTCTTATTTTTTAAACTTAGGATTTATGAGAAAAAATTCATATGTAGATAATTGCAGCATTTTAGAAAAAATAAACCCTGTGAATGATCAGATTCTTCACTTCCTTGCTCATTTACTGTACTGATTTAAAGGCCTCCGTGAGGGCATTAAGGTTGAGAGAAGTGGTGAAATTTACATTCCCTTATGTTATTTTGTCAGGAGTCTGACACATAGTTTATTGTAAAAGAATTAAATATATAAAGACCCGGTTTTTTTTAATTAGCCATATTATTCCCAGACTTCCATTATGAGCAAGATCTTGGGGTTTATTGTCAATGCTAGACTATACATTAAAAGTAGAGAAGGTGAAAAATAATTAACTATTATTATGGGTAAGAGGTTTTAGTCTACCTCTGTTTTATAGAAATTTGCCCTCCATATGTTTGAGAAAGAAGTCAAATAAGGTAGGAGAATATCTTTTCATGAGGTGGAATGATATTTCCTTTCAAAATGACAATCAAGAAATTTTTATACTTAACTTGCCAAAGTGAAGAAAATTTTACATCTCTTAACCTAAAGCCACGGCTTCCCCACCAAGGATTCAGAAAGGGCTCACATGGATGCAGGGTTCCAGGGCCCGGGTTGTTTGGTTTTCAGTCTAGGGTTGCCAGGCCTACACATGGTAAGGGCATCGATGGCACTGTGTCCTAGGATGTAGTGGACGTGTGTGTTTGTGTGTTTGGAGAGGGGAGTGCTCTGTCCAGATATGTGGTCACCGGTTTTCTGTCAGATTTATAAGCACCATCTGTGGGCTGCAGTACAGTTAAATCTATTCATTATGAGGTGGTGTATTTTTAACTTCCTCCTGTTATTATTTCAGTTCCCCAAGTTGTAGCTAAAACTTTGGGGAAGTGCTGCCTTGACTGTTTCATTTTGGAGGGTTTTATACCAGTTTCGTAAATTAACCTAAATTATTAATCTACTCCCTGTTCAAAAGATACCAGCAAGGTGTATACTTTGCTGAATTGATGAATTATTCTGCACAAGGACTAACAAAGCACTTAGTAAAATGAGGAATATCTCTTTTTTTCCTTCTCATTTACTAATAACTTTTCCAAGTTGCATTCTGTCTTTGCAAATTTCTGTAGGTTTTTTTTCTGTGACGTCTTTCTGTTATCTGACTTTAAATAAAAATGTTTCTAATAATATCTGTCTGGAAGTGCATTGCTTTGCTTTACTAAGGCTTCAGCTTTAAAAGGCAGAATATAGGGGAGCTGTGTACTCATATGAGAGCTTGTAACTGGAGCCCCTCCAGGCCTTCCTGAAAGAAGGTGAGAGCAGAGTGCTGTCCTTCAGTTTGTCCTTGGTGCAGAGGCTGGGCCCCACCTAACACAAAGATGAACAGCATTGAAGGCCCTCTGCTCTGTAAGGAAGTATCTCTTATGTTAGCTTGAATTAACTTTCTGTTAAAAGATCTGAATCCAAGAGATTGCTAGCAAAAGTGCTGTGTAGGTGTAAAGAAAGAACTCTTTCAAGTCAAAATAGGATCTCATTGCAGGGAAGGGCCTCAGGGGGCAACTGGTCATTCTTCCTTCCAAGATCAGGAGCAACAAAGAAGTGACTGGTTTTGTCCACCTCAGAGGTCAGTACACATCATTCAAAGATGTTTTCTGTAGAGTTCCTGTCGTGGCTCAGCAGTAAAAAACCTGAGTAGTATCCATGAGGACGGGGGTTCCATCCCTGGCCTTGCTTGGTGGGTTAAGGGTCCGGCGTGGGCATGAGCGGTGGTGTACATAGGTCGCATACGCAGCTCAGATCCTATATTGCTGTGGCTGTGACATAGGCTGGCACAGCTTCAATTCGACCCCTAGCCTGGGAACTTCCATGTGCCACAGGTGTGGCTGTAAAAAAAGCAAAAAAAAAAAGTTTCCTGGCTTCTGTTCTAGTATTTTTTTTTTTTCCAGCCATAGCTGCAGCATGTAGAAATTCCCAGGGCAAGGGATTGAATCAGAGCCACAGCTGCAGCAACCAGATCACAATGCCAGATCCTTAACCTGCTGCGTCACAGTGGCAATTCCCTGTTCTAATATGTTTAATGGCCCAGGACACACTGTCTCAAATAAGAGAGCCTGGTAGATTATTGGATTTAATTATGAAGCAACTCAGATTGCCCAGAACTTCTTCCTTGAGAAACTCACCTGGTCTGGTCCTGTGTGCTCTCTCCTGAGCAGTGCAACACGGGGGACGTTAGGACTTCACTGAGTGTCACTTTCCTCCCTTGGGGCAAAAATGAGGATTCATCACATATTTCGGAAAGATTATTTGAGCACTTAGCCTGTGCTATTAAGTCTTGAATTAGTATAAGATGGACTGCTTTTAAAATAAGACTTAAAGGCAAAGTGAGGGAAGTCACAATGCTTTTTGGCAAATATCAAACGATCAGGTTATATTTTAGAAACTTATAAGGAACAAAAAAGAAGTATGGTGGATATAATGTTATGTAATTCTTTCAAATCAAAGGTTTCCCCTCTCCCAGCATCCTCACGTTGGCACTGCCCCTTTGACTTCATCGTCCACAATGGCACATCTGTCTGCCCAGCATTTTAGAGCTTAAAAGTGTTTATGATAATGACAGTAAAACCTCAGTGCATGCTAATTCAGTGATGGGCAGTGCACTCAGGATCTAATGAAATATTCACCCGGAGATGAACACGCAGGTTACTTTTTTTTTTTTAACTGCAATAAATTTTTGGGTAATTCATCAATAAAATACTCAATAAATATTTTAATTGAGATATAATCAACATATAACATTCTGCTAGCTTCAGGTGTATAACACAATGATTTGATTTATGTATATATTGCAAAATGGTCACCAGAGTAAGGCTACTTAAAATCCATTACCACGTGTAGTTACAAATTTTTAATCCACTCTCAGCAACTTTCAAATATACAGTACATTATTATTAACGGTAGTCACCATGCTGTATATTACAGCCCCACGACGTATTTATTTTATAGCTGGAAGTTTGTACTTTTTGAACCCCTTCACAGTTTTTGTGCCTGCCCCCCACCCCCCCAGCCAGCCTCCCTCTGGCAACCGCCAGTCTGTTCTCTGTATCAGGGCTGGCTTTTTGTTTTTTAGATAACACGTGTAAGTGAGATCATTCAGCATTTGTCTTTATTTGACTTATCTCACTTGGCATAGTGCCCTCAAGGTCCATCCTTGTTGTCACAAATAGCGGGATTTATTTCTTTCGATGGCTGAATAATAGTTCACATTAGGCATATATACCACATTTTCTTTATCCACTCGTCTGTCAAGAACACTTAGGTTGCTTCTCTGTCTCAGCTGTTGCAAATAATGTTGCAATGAACATCAAGTTTTCGAGTTAGTTTTTTCTTTCACATAAATACTCCGAAGTGGAATTGCTGGATCATGTGGTAGTTCTATTTTTAATTTTTTTGAGGAGGCTCCGTATTGCTTTCTGTAGTAGTTGCACCAATTTACATTCCCACCAGCAGTGTACAAGGATACCATTTTCTTCACATTTTTTACCAGTACTTGTTATTTCTTGTCTTTTTGATAATAGCCATTATGACAGGTGTGAGTTTACATTTGCATTTCTCTGATGATTAGTGACGTTAGGCACCGTATATACCCTTTAGCCCTATGTATGTCTTCTTTGGAAAAAATGTTTATTCGGATCCTCTGCCCATATTTTAATCAGGTTTTTTGTTTGTTTTTTGCTCTTCAGTTGCATGAGTTCTTTATATATTTTGGATATTAACCCCTTATCAGCTAAGTGGTTTGCAAATATTCTTTCCATTCTGTAGGTTGCTTTTTTATGTTGTTGATGGTCGGAAATATTTATTGACTGAATAGATTAATTTCAACTTAGAAAAGCTTTGGAAGGACTCTCACACAGTTGCATTTATCTTCTACTGTACATTGAGTACGTAGAGTACCTAATAAGCAGGAAAGAATGAAGAGTGGTCATGTTCTCAGATCTCAAAGACAGTAAATCAACCAGCTGCTGAAGCTGGAACTGCAGCAGTGAAATGTGGTCCCCGCTGTCATATAGATGGCTTCCAAGAAAGCGAAAAGAGCAAAGTGTTCCTATAAAAGCAAAGCAGAATTGCAATATAGGATTTGTTAGCCATAACCAAAGACAAGCACGTTTCCATTGATCTTGCAGGCATGTAGCCTGGAAAGTCTCTTGAGGATCCCTAAGTGTCTTTAGCTATCCTTAGAAGCACTTTACCCAGAAGTGGGCCAAGCCTCTCTGTATCCATGATATCTTCCTCCTCCCGCTAAGTAGCATCAGGAACAGTACTTAAAAGGTGTGTCATTTAAAAAGTTATTAATGGACTTTCTCTTTCATCTTTTGGAGTTTGCAAACTATTGCCTCATTGGCTTGTGACATCCATCCAGTTGGGAGAGTGGAATGAAAGAAAAGAGACCATTATGGTTTGTTACAAGGAATGCAAAGAGAATGGAGGTAATATTCAGCTTTGACATGCAAAAATGGGATTTTGCAGCAATATCGTAACCTGGTTTGAAATAACTGTCCGATTTCCTTTATCCTCTCTTTAATATATTAATGGCCAGAGTTTTACCTAAAAGAGGGACAAACCAAAAAGAAATGGGGTGAAGGAAGGAAGCCTTGTTCTCTCTGTCCCTGGAGAATTTTAAGAAAAAGCATAAGAGGAAAGGAGAAGAAGGAATTGACCAGGTATGTGTCCAGATTGTTTTCCTGGGGGTAACAAGAGCTTTGATTCCTAAGATTCTGGGAGGAGATTTCAATGCAGAGGTCTCATCACTGATGTGGGGCAGCCAAGCTTACATGAAAGTATTTACTTGGAATATCTTGATTCTCCTGGGGCACCCTCAAACCATATGCCAGGAGTGCCCTCTGTGGTAAGACGCAGTGACCACAGAGCAGAAGCTAAAGAAGGAGTTCCCCAAGAGTCTTCAGCCACTAGGAGCTAAGGAGAAGCAAAGGCAGTGAGGGTAATTGGTTTATGTTCCTTGGGAGCACCTCCCAAGCCAAAGAAAGGATCAGAGTTTACCCAGGTGTAGACACAGCACGAGGGGCCAGCGAGTGCTATGGACAGTGATCGGAACCATGGCTTTCAACCAGTGGTCACCCCAGGATCAGCACAGACCTAGAAGATTCACTACCCTAACCCCAAAGCCAAAAACGCATGAACAGCCTCCCTCTTGCATCCCTGCCACGCACACACCCCTGGATGCCATCTCAGGAGAAGTTTAATCCTGCTAAGCTTACAAACCAGCTTGGGCATCTAATTTTCTCTTCCTAATCAGGAGGAAGGCCAGGCAGGATATACAGCAAACAAACAAAAAATCTTTCCATACTGAGTTGTGTGAGCAAAAACCTGCAACCCAAGAGACACTCACTGAAGAGCAGCCTACTTTCCATCAAACACCTGGGTTTTGTGGTGCACCTGAGTTCACGACAGCAAACAGGGCAACAGAAGGTCACTGTCTACTCTGAGACCCTGTCCACTGTTTCCATTGAACACTGGCTCAGAGAGGGTTGACCAGCTGTCCCATGGGGTGTGCGGCTCTCACACAGAGCCCGTGGTTTGCTGAGACAGCACATGTGCCACTATGTGGTGCTGGCAGTTTAGTTACTGCCGTCCACTTCCAGCAAGGCAGACTCTGGACATGTGGCAATGCCTTGCTGAAGAGGTCTTCAGTATACACAGGCAGGAAGAGTGTGTCGTTGGTGAGGCCAAGTGTAAGTGCGCATAACTGTAAGATAGGCTAGAGAGAAAACTAATTACGGGAGTCCCTATTGTGGCTCAGCAGGTTAAGGAGCCAGTGTTGTCTCTTTGAAGATGCAGGTTTGATCCCTGGCCTTTCTCAGTGGGTTAAGGATCCAGCATTGCCACAAGGTGCAGTGTAGGCTGCAGATGCAGCTTGGATCTGTTGTTGTCACAGCTGTGGTGCAGGCTGCAGCAGCAGCTTCGATTGGACCCCTGGCCTGGAAACTTCCATATGCCACAAATGTGGCCATAAAAAGAGAAAAAAAAGAAAATTAATTACAACGAGTCCTAGAGGAAAAATAAAGGATACAAATATAGTCTAAAATGTAGTTTCATTTAATGAACTGAGTACCACCTTAAGTATTTCTAGATTGGACGTAGTTGACCTAGGAAGCAGTGAGACAGCCTCATGAAGGTTTACCTTCATTTTTACGACTGGTTTAGAAATCCTAAGTTATTAGCGTTTTATCAAGACCCCATCTATGTTGTCTCCTCAGTCAAATAACCCGTTTAATTTGAAGAATGAAGTTTCTTGTTCCAAATACGCATGTTTCTGGATCTCTGTGTCCATCTTTTGTTTGTGTGTGTGTGTGTGTGTGTGTGTGTGTTATGCTGACATACCAGATGCCCCTTGGTTTAATTTAGTTTTCGAGTTGGTGCCAGTTGCTTATTAGGTCCAGATAATCGAGACAAAGATGCCAGTTCAGTTCAGGGTTATATGTAGGAAGTCAAGAAAAACATCCTGATATTCTTTTGTGAATTAAGTGTAAACTATCTCAGGAGGCCACCAAGTCCCATGATAATATTAAGGAATGTAGAAGAAGAAGGTTGTCTTTTCTTCGACACACACGGTCCTGAGTGCTCTAGTTCCAGCATTCAGGCTTGAGAGGAGGAGGAAGACTGACCTCTCTGTATCTCTGTTCCTTCTGAGACGCGTTTCCCTGCCCTCTTTTGTCTTCTGATCTCTAGCCATACCTCTGTATCTCACCAATTCTTACCTTACTTTTGTTTTAGAGAAGGGGTTATCTGTCCTGCCTCCCCTCCACTTTCCAGTCCTGATCTGTGTCCTCCTTCTCCTAAGGATTAGCTTTTCCACGCGTCCGTTTTCTGTTTGTGATTATATACTTTACTGCGGTGACTATATGCTTCCGGTGAAAACGACCGAACCGGACTTCTTCTGGTTGAAACAGGGACTGTATTTATCCTTCTGCCTTAAACAGCCAGAAAACTGAACAGAATATACAGAATGACTCTGTTAGGCATTGGACTACAGGCCGTGAAAGACATTGATGTTTGGGAAGAAAAATGACTGGGGAGGCCCTACCGCCACCCCAACCTTTTGCCTGCTGTTACATCCTGGAGCACAGAGCAGGGTGGAGGATCCCAGGCAGGGGCCAGCAGTCTCACTAGATGGAGGCAAAGCTGGAAGTAGGAGTGGGGAGAGCGAGCAGAAGCAGAACTCCAGAAACAGGCGTGGACATCTGCTGGAGGCTTTGTTTAAGCACCACAATGTGAATTTGTAGGGCGAAACCCCATGAGGCTGGGTTAAGAGTGGCTGGGGAGCTGTGAGTTGTAGTGTTCCAGTGACTCTCCCGCGGCTGGGAGTTGTTCAGCCTTCCTCCAGTCATGGGGGCATTCTCCCTGACTACGTGAGTGCTCAGTAGAGACTCCAGAAAGACCGCAGCTTGCTAGAAGCTTTAATTATTCCTAAGGAAGAGACTACTCTCTAGCTGCTGTAACAGATCTGAAAAAGAAGCCTCAAAAGGGTGAAACTGAATCACAGCCGACTTCACTGCTTGCCAGAACAAAGCTCCACACTCTTTAAAGTGAGACAGTGAAATACACGCATTCAGTAACCTAAGAGCTGGAGTATCCTGCATCCTACTCATTGGTAGGCATGCCAGGCAGCATGAATGTATTGTCTTTTATGGGAGACAATAAGTCGATAGAAACATATAAAGAAAGTGTAGCATGATGAAATTAGCTGTGGTGTAGGTCCCAACGGATTCCCCGTTGCTGTGGCTGTGGCCTAGGCTGGGAACCTCCATATGCTGCGGCTATGGCCTTAAAAAAAAAAAGGAAAGAAAATGTAAAGATGAAATGTATAATTTTGAAAGCAAAGCTATTGAATATTTTCATAGTTTGTATTTAATAATTAGAAATAGAAATACATTTAATGATTAAATATAGAAATATGTTTAATAAATATAGAGATATGCTTAATAATTAAATACAGAAATAAAAACAAAAATATGTCATTTATATATACCGATTTATGTATGTAATACACACACAGGCACACACATTTAATGTGACATGTGTACACTTCACCACACTAGAGTGAGATCTTTTATTTTTTTTTATTTAATTTTATTTTTTGTCTTTTTGCCTTTTCTAGGGCTGCACTCGCGGCATATGGAAGTTCCCAGGCTAGGGGTCGAATTGGAGCTGTAGCCGCCAGCCACCGCCACAGCCACAGCAATGCCAGATCCAAGCCGCGTCTGTGACCTACACCACAGCTCACAGCAATGCCGGATCCTTAACCCACTGAGTGAGGCCAGGTATCGAACCCCCAACCTCATGGTTCCTAGTCGGATTCGTTAACCACTGAGCCACGACGGGAACTCCTAGTGTGGAATCTTTAGGAATGAGAGTTCCCGGGGCCTATGGCAGTCGTCACATGCCCTGTTTCCAATCCAGAATTTATACGCAAGAAACATCCTGAGATAGAGAAAACAGGGCTCATGTTTCTATAACTCTGGAACCTTGCTACTGAAAGTTAATTATATTTCTGTTTATTTACTAGCTATGCAAGAAAAATAGGGATTCCTTGAGCATAGCTTTCTGTGCTATGTGTAAGAGTACACATGAAGATAATTATGAATAACTTTAAAGCTGTGAATAGCTACCTATGCTTTGATATTTATTCAGCATATATTAAGTACCTACTCTTTGTCAGTCTTGGCACTGGGGACTCGGCTGCAAATGGACAGATGGGCGTGGAAGTTACTGCTGGTGAAGGGGCCTGACATGTGTTCAGCATCTAATCACGTTGTGCTGAGTAGTGCTTCTCAGGGCTGCTGAGACACAGGGTATCTGGAGAAGGGCACAGCTGAGACCTCCCTCTCTCGCAGGTAACTCTGGCCTGTACTAGATTCAGCCTCTTGCAGCAGGACAGTCAAGTCTGACCACTGTCTGGAGAGCATGTTAAGTCATTGCTCACGGATGAAGCACCGAGTACCAACATCCATTCCACACACATCTTTGGCAACCCTGAAAGTTGCGAGCTCATGCTAGGTTTTAGGACTGAAATGATAAGACAAAAAAAGATAGAGATCTCACGTTTGTGATGCTCACTGTCTTGTAGGGGTTAGAGAGGAAATCATATAATCTTAGCACGTAATTACAAATTGTAACAAGAGGTTTAAAAAGAAAAGGACAGCATACACTGAAAGCACATTATTTAGTGTGAGGTATGAAGAAAGACTTCCTAAAATGTTAGGTTTAAGCTGACATCTGAAGGCTGAATGGGCGAGGAAGAAATACATTCCAAGGAGCAGGAGCAGCTTGTGCAAAGGCCCTGAAGCAGGGCTTCTGTAACGAGGAAATAATGTCAGGTTAGTGCGGTCGGATCAGTACAAGAGAGAACAGGGTGGAGAAGGAGGCAGGAACCAGACCAAATGGTATGTCACAGGCTGTGCTGAGAATTTGGGGAAACTGGTGAAGGAAAAGAAGGCACACAGGAGGAGCTTGTTGATTGGGAGTTGTTGGTGTGTGTTGGGGTTAAGGAATGCCTCACAGAAACGGATACAGTTGAGTTCCTGTTGTGACTCTGCAGTTAAGGAATCTGACTAGCATCCATGAGAACGTGGGTTTGATCCCTGGCCTCGCTCAGTGGGTTAAAGATCTGGCGTGGCCATGAGCTCTGGTGTAGGTCGCAGACGCGGCTCAGATCCTGCGTTGCTGTGGCTGTGGCGTAGGCCGGCAGCTACAGCTCCGATTTGATCCCTAGCCTGGGAACCTCCATATGCCATGAGTGCGGCCCTAAAAAGCAAAACAACAACAACAACAAAAACAAAGAAAGAAAGAAAGGAAAAGAAAAAAGAAATGGATACAGTTGAGCTGAGCTCTGCAAGATATATATATAAATTTGCTAGGTTTACTGGAGCTCAGAGCAGGACATTTTATGAAGAAGAAACAGCAAAAGCATGAAGGTATGACATTCATAGACATTTCTGTTCAGGAATCTACAGGTGATTTTTCTTACTAGTCCCATAAGGCTAGAGCACAAAGTGGGAATTAAGTGGAACTGTGTTTGTGTCTGTCTGGGAGGCAGGGAAATAGAAAACATAGGTAATTCCTGGCAAGTCTGATCAGCCCTGCAAAGGCGTTTGGACTGTATCTCATACGCAGTCAGTTTAGTGAAGGATTTGAAGCCAAAAGGAGACATTAATGAAGTTGCAAATTAGAGTGGTTAAAATGGCAACAGTAAAAGATAAGGTGGACTGGAGGACTGCAGGTGGACTGGAGCAGAAGGAGTCCAGAGCCATAAAAGGCAAAGAGGAAAACTGCAGAGAGGAGGCCAGCAGAGGACAGAGTGTTGAGAAGGGAGCAGTCATTGCAGTTGGGTGGGTCAAGAACTCAGACTGAGCTCTGAGACGATCCCATTTCATTTGACAAGTCGGAAAAGATAGAAAACTAAGCCAGATTTTTTTTAATTGATGGTAATAAAACAAAACTGCAATGATAGATCATTACTTGTAGAAATTTAGTTGTGAATGGAAGGGAATGTTACCCCCAAAAAGGGGGACTCAGGCATGAGCCAGAGGGAAAATAGTTCAGAAAGAGCGCATGAGTACTGCTGCTGGCCAAGACAGAGTAACAAGACTAGGTTCACACACACCATCTGAAGGTACTAAATAGCTGGATGAAATGTCCAAAACAATGGCCTTCAGATGTTAGACACCAGGCACCGAAAGACAATGATTCTTAACAGAGAAGAAACCAAAAAGATGAGCCCTTAGCTAAGCCAGCTAATTTCCTG
>PVHT020000095.1:23731-121947 GCA_004024745.2 Catagonus wagneri | reverse complement strand
CCAGCAGTCTCCTGGGGCTCAGAAGACAGAGTTGGGAGTCCAGGGAGCACAAGGGGGCCATGCTTGTAGGGCAGAATATGAGAAGAAGAGGGATGCACAGAAAAACAAAAACAAACACTGGTAGAGAGCCACAAAAGTCTTAGCTGTGTACTAATCAACACATGTGCATGAGAATACTCTCCCAAGGTCGGGACGAGAATCAGAGGAGACATTTCCCAGAGCTGACAGAGGACTGTATTCACAGCTTATCTTTCCACCACCCAGGACAGATAAATCATGTGAGCCGTGAGATACTGGGAAAGTACTCAGAAAGGTACTCAGAAAGGTACTACACTGTCTCAGCAGTGGGGCAAAATAAATCCTAGGAGAAATACTGCATTGATTCTGTTAAGTCCCAAAAAAAGACTTAAAAGACTTGAAAGGCTCAAACTGTTTAAAGATAAACTAAACTGCATCCCAGAACAGAGTTCAAGAATATTTATAGGGACACGAAACTTTCCAGCACATACCAAGTTAAAATTCACAGTGGCTGGCATCCAATCAAAGATTACCAGACAGGCAAAGAAGCAAGAAAGCTGTGCAGGGAGAAGCCCAGGAGGTGCCTGGCAGTTTCCTTAATTGAGGAGACTGAGCTTAAAGATTCGGAAAACTGAAGTTAGCGTAACAGAGTACTGGAGAGGAGAGAGCTGCACAGAAAGAGAATTTGGCGGGGGGGTGGGGGGGCGGTTGCAGAAGTTTCAGAGAGTTCAGATGAGTGCAAATACCAAGAACCAGGGAAAGAATCATCAAAAAAGGGTAGAGGTAATTGTGCCTGGGGCTAAAGCAGGGCCAAGAATAGCACCTGTTCTCACCAGGCAGAATGGAAAAACTGATGAGTCACAAAGTATCGGATAGAGTACACAGAAGGGTCTTGCCTCAGAAGGAATAATTTCACTTTAGACTGAACTCTAGTCCCACTTAACAAATCTTAAAAGCAAGACAGAAAATATTGAACTGTTCCAAGTAACTTAACTGTCTCCCAGAACAAATTCAAGAATATTTATAGGAACACAGAAATAGCCAGCACCCAACAAGGCAAAAATCACAATGTCTGGCACACAGTAAGAAATCACCAGGCATGCAAAGAAGCAAGAAATATCGCCTATGATGAGAAAAATCAGTCTATTAAAGGCAACCCAGAGTTGACTCAGATGTAAGAATTTATAGAGACAAAGACATTACAAGTAAAAGCCTAGGAAATATTAAAAAAATCAGAGTAAATTTTAGAGCAAATAATATTGCCAAGGGAGTTCCCTTCATGGCTCAGTGGTTAACGAATCCGACTAAGAACCATGAGGTTGCAGGTTCAATCCCTGGCCTTGCTGAGTGGGTTAAGGATCCGGCGTTGCCGTGAGCTGTGTTGTAGGTTGCAGACGCGGCTCGGATCCCGTGTTGCTGTGGCTGTGGTGAAGGCCGGCGGCTACAGCCCCTGTTAGACCCCTAGCCTGGGAACCTCCATATGCCGCGGGTGTGGCTCTACATTAAAAAAAAAGGCAAAAAGACAAAAAATAATATTACCAAGAATGAAGAGATTTACTGATGATGAAAGAGTTAATTCATCAAAGTGATACAAACATTTATGCATCTAATAACAGAGATTTTAAATAAGTGCAGCAACTCTGATAGAACTATTAAAATAGGCAAAATCACAGTTGTAGTGGCAGATTTCAATATCCTAATCTTAAAATTGATAGAACAAATAGAAAAAAATCAGTAAGGACACCTTAGACTTGAGCAACAGTGTCAGTCAACTTAAGCTAACTGATTTTTATAGAGCACTCCAAATACGAACAGCAGAATGCACCTCCTTTTCTAGTGTACACGGACCATTTATCAAGATAAGACTGTAGGAGTTCCCATCGTGGCTCAGCGGAAACAAATCTGACTAGTATCCAAGAGGATGCAGGTTCAATCCCTGGCCTTGCTCAGTGTGTTAAGGATCTGGCGTTGCTGTGGCTGCGGCGTAGGCCAGCGGCTACAGCTCCAATTCAACCCCTAGCCTGAGAACCTCCATATGCCACAAGTACAACCCTAAAAAGATAAATAAAATAAATAAATAAATAAATAAAATAGACTATAACCCAGGCCATAAAACAAGACTCAATAAATTCAAAAGGATTCAAGTATTACAAAGTATGCTTCTTGACCATGAAGGAATTAAATCAGAAATCAAACCAGAAAATCGCTGGCAATTCCCCCAAATATTCTGGAACTAAATAGCGTAGTTCCAGATAATCCATGGATCAATAAATCATTCAAAAAGGAAATTAGGATGTATAGTGAGAAAAAAAATCAAATTGGTGAGATGAAGCAAAAATAGGGCTTAGAAATAGACGGCATAAATGAATATTTTACAAAAGAAGTAAGCTGCAAAACAGTGACCTTACCTTCTACATTCAGATATTTGAAAAAGAAGAGAAAATTAAACTAAAATTATCTGAAGAAATGAAATATCAATGAAAAGAGAAAGAATTCATGAAATAGAAAATAATCCAAGACAGAAAGCAAAACCAAAAGCCGTTTATTTAAAAAGATAAATGATATTGAAAAATCTCTACATGGCGTGATCAGGAAAAACAAGGTGAAGACAAATTACCAGTATCAGTCAATATCAGGAGTGACAGTAGTGACATAAACACAGATCCTGTAGTATTAAAAGAACAATAATACATTATGAATAATTTTATGCCAATAAATTTGACCTTAAAAGAAATAATAAACAGTTCCCTGAACTCCACAAGCTACCAACATTCACCTTGAATATCCTATACTTACTTAAAAATAACATTTTCTTTTTTTTTTAGGGCCTCATCTGTGGTATATGGAGGTTCCCAGGCTAGGGGTCAAATCGGAGCTATAGCTGCCAGCCTATGCCACAGCTATAGCAACTTGGATTCCAAGCCACATCTGAGACCTACACCACTGAGCAAGGCCAAGGATCAGCCCGTGGCCTCATGGATACTAGTTCACTGAGCCACAATGAAACTTCAAAAATAACATTTTTAGTGAAAATCTTTTTTTTTTGTCTTTTTTCCTTATCTAGGGCCACACCCACAGCATATGGAGGTTCCCAGGCTAGGGGTCTAACAGGAGCCGCAGCCGCCGGCCTTCGCTACAGCCACAGCAACACAGGATCCGAGGCTTGTCTGCAACCTACACCACAGCTCACGGCAACGCCAGATCCTTAACCCACTGAGCGAGGCCAGGGATCAAACCCGCAACCTCATGGTTCCTAGTCGGATTCGTTAACCACTGAGCCACGACGGGAACTCTGAGTGAAAATCTTCACATAAAGAAAACACCAGCCCCGTACAGTATCACTGATGCATTCTATTGAACATTTTGAAAAGAAATAACGTCAGGTCCCTGCCAGAAAGTAGAACTCATTTTATGAGGCCAGTATTACCCTAATACCGAAGCCAAAAGACAGGAGAAAAAAATGAAACTGTAGTCCAGTATTCTTCCTGAGCACAAACACAAAAATAGCCCCCAAAGAATATATTAGCAAATAGTATCTAACAATACATCAAAAGAATAGTATGTTATGACCAAGTGGTATTTATCCTTGGAATGCAAGGTTGGTTCAGCATTTGAAAATTGGTCAATGTAATGTAGCGTATTAACAAACAAAAACAAAACAAAAATTAACCCCCCACATAGTTATATTAATTAGTGCATAAAAAGCATTTATGATATTAACCATCCACTCATGATAAAAATTCTGAAATAGTTTCCTTCATGGCTTAGTGGTTAACAAACCCCACTAGGATCCATGAGGTTCTGGGTTTGATCCCTGGCCTCACTCAGTGGGTTAAGGATCCGGCGTTGCCGTGAGCTGTGATATAGGCCGGCAGCTATAGCTCTGATTCGACCCCTAGCCTGGGAACCTCGATATGCCACGGGTGTGGCCCTAAAAAGCAAAAAAAAAAAAAAAAAAAAAAAAAGGAAAGCAAAAAAAAAGCTCAAGTATAACAATAGAAAGGAACTTTCTTAATCTGATTAAGACATTCAGCGAAAGGGCCCACATTACAGTTAATAGTGAAAGACTGGATTATTTCCCCCAGCAAGGCAAGACTGTCCACTCTCACTGCTTCTCTTCAGCGTTATACTGGAAGTTCTAGCCAGCACAATAAGACAAGGAAAAGAAATAAAAGACTGATTAAAAAGGAAGAAATAAAACTTCACCTATTCTCAAATGACAGCAATGTCTACATAGAAAATCCTAAGGAATCTACAAAAAAAGCTCTTAGAAGCAATAAGTGAATTTAGGAAGATAACAGGGTGCAGGGTCAACATTTGAAACTCCATTATATTTCCATATGTTAGTAATAAAATTTGGAAACAAAATTTTTTAAATGATGCTATTTACAACAGCTCCACACAGTGAAATACGAGGTTTAGTATACAAAACGTGTGAAACCTTATGCTAAAAACTACAGAATGCTGGAACAATATACTGTGCTCATGGACTGCAAGTCTCAACATAGCTAACATGTCATTTTTACCCAAACTGATCTATATATTTAATGAAATTCCAACAAAAATCTCACCATAATTTTTTGTAGATACAGACAAGCTGATTCTAAAATGGAAAAGTAGTGAGATCCTGCTGTATAGACCTGGGAACTTAACTAGTCACTTATGATGGAGCATGATAATGTGAGAAAAAGGAATGTACATATGTATGTGTAACTGGGTCACCTTGCTATATAGAAGAAAATCGACAGAACACTGTAAACCAGCTATAATGGAAAAAAATAAAAATCATTAAAGAGTTAACTTTTTAAAATGCAAATCAAATCATAAAAAAATAAAAAATTAAATGCATATGGAAGGTCAAAAAATTAGAATAGCCAAAATCATTTTGCCAAGAAAGACAAAATTGGAGCACTCACACTACTAGCTTTTAAAGCTTACTATAAGACTACAGGAATCGGAGTTCCCGTTGTGTCTCAGAGGTTAATGAATCCGACTAGGAACCATGAGGTTGCGGGTTCGATCCCTGCCTTGCTCAGTGGGTTAAGGATCTGGCGTTGCTGTGAGCTGTGGTGTTGGTTGCAGATGTGGCTCGGATCCAGCGTTGCTGTGGCTGTGGCGAAGGCTGGCAACTGCAAGCGGGTGCAATCCTAGAAAAGACAAAAAGATAACACTGCTCACTTAATACAAGGCTAAGATGAAAATGACTGACCATATCAAGTACTGGAGAGAAAGTGGAGGAACTAAAACTCTCAAAAAAATGCTAGTGGGGAGGTTAAATGATACCCCCCCCCAAATAAGGCAGTTTTCTTAAAATGTTGTGTTCACTTACACTACCACCCAGCTGTTCCCTACTAGAAATTTTCCTAAAGAAATGAAAGCATTTGTGTGTATAAGAACTTGCACAAGATGTTCATAGTAGATTTATCTGTTAATGTAACACAAATATCCATCAATAGATGAATGAAAAAAAGATAGTCCTATATCCATATGATGAAATAGTACTAGGCAATGTAAAGGAGTGAGTCACTGATACATGTAGTAACGTGGATATCTCAAAATACTTATGCTGAGTAAAAGAAGCCAGGGCGGAGGAAAGTATTCCTACTGCATGATTCCATTTTTACACAAATCCTGTGTAATACACTATCATCTTAAGTGTATAGAAATTTAACCGATTTCTGTTACATTCGTTTTATATTCTGCACATTACCGAATTCATGTATTAGTCTAATAGTTTTTTTTTGGTGATGTCTTTATGATTTTTCAATATATAATATAGTACCATGTTTTCTGCCAACAGTAATACTTTTACTTCTTTTCCAATTTGGATAAAAGGAATTTAAGTGGTGAGAGTGGGCATCCTTGCCTCATTCCTGCTCTTAGAGGAAATGTTTTCAGCTTTTCACCATTGAGTATGAAGTTAGCTGTGTGAAATAAAATTCAGATTTTATGGCAAGTCAAGAAAAATTTATACGTAAAAATTTTTCTCGGGAGTTCCCATTGTGGCTCAGCGGTAACGAATCTGACTAGTATCCATGAGGATGCTGGTTCAATCTCTGGCCTCGCTCAGTGGCTTAAGGATCTGGCATTGCTATGGTGTAGGTCGCGGACATGACTCAGAGCCCACATTGCCATGGCTATGGCATAGGTCAGCAGCCGTAGCTCCGATTGGATCCCTAGCCTGGGAACTTCCATATGCCTCAGGTGTGGCCCTAAAAAAGGAAAAAAAATGTTCTCAGCCTTTTGGCCTCCTCTCTCCCTTCACTGTGCTTTGTATACCTGCATTAGACATTGACCAAACCTCCCCATCGGCAGAAATACCTGCTCAACCATAAAGAGCAACTTTCTCCTAGCACCACCAAGACAACTTAAAGATAACATTCCTTCTTAATCTTGTAAGGGACTACGATGACCCATGACCCACTACTTGCTAGATTGTATAAACTATCAATAATACGTCATTTAATGTACAGCCTTCTGTTTTAAAACTTGTGTACCTGTGTTTTGACCTCCCATGGGTGGAACAGTTCTCAGAACTATCTGAGAGGCTGTTCCTGGATTATAGTCTTCAGTTTGGCTCAAATAAAAATTTCCATTTCTTTCTTAAATTAATTTTTAACTGACAGCTATGTGCTTGTCATATATGGCCTTTATTATACCGAGGTATGTTCCCTCCATTCACACCTTACTGAGAATTTTATTTTTTATCATAAATGGATGTTGAATTTTGTTGAAAGCTTTTTCTGCATCTACTGAGATGATCATATGATTTTTATTCTTGTTTGTCAATGTAGTATATCACAATGCTTTGCAGATAACTGATCAAACTTTTTTTTTCTTTTTTGCTTCTTAGGGCCGTACTCGTAGCATATGGAGGTTCCCAGGCTAGGGGTCAAATTGAAGCTACAGCTGCCGGCTTTCGCCACAGCCACAGCAACACCAGATCCAACCCACGTCTGCGACCTACAAAACAGCTCATGGCAATGCCGGATCCTTAACCCACTGAGCAAGGCCAGGGATCGAACCCGCAACCTCATGATTTCTAGTCAGATTCGTTAACCACTGCACCACTACAGGAACTCCTAGAATACATTTTTAAATTATTATGTATTTGGTTACCCTAAACATAATATCCACTATTATGCTGCATTTATATAAGAGTACATTCACAATTTCCATGATGGCAGAAATTAGTAACAATAAAGTAACTAAAAGCAATTCAAAATCAAAAAAAAAAAAAAAAAAGAGGATCTAAGAGGCTGGCACGGTGTTCCCCCAAACAAGCAATGCCCCAGCCCCCAGAGCAGCCCTGCTTCCATACCACGTCCCCAGTCCCTGTCTGCAGCCCCTTGTCCAGCATCAGCTCTCCACTCTTGGCCCGCGCAGCTCAACCCCCGAGGAAAGGTCACTGGTCTCCTCACCATCCTTTCTCTCATTCCTTTACCAAACAGGTTTTGTGCAAGGTGCTAAGAACTGAAAAATGCCCATTGACTCTCCAAGACCTTAACGCCTGCCTGTTCCTCTCCATCCCAAATGCTCAACCCAGACTCACCAGATCACAGCTCGCAGCTCCCACCTCCTCTCCTGAACTACCGCATCCTCGGCTCCCCCATACCTTGAGATTTTGGAACAGTGTCAAAGTACTCAAGCAAGGTGAGCTCTGACTACCACTCTAACCCATAGATCTAACCCATAGATCGTTCAGTTCCTGGCTCCCTATGCCACCTACGGAGACTGCTCTCACACTGCAATATCTTAATAAAGGCTGAAGCTAATGGGGCTTAGGACGTTCCCCTCCTCCCCATCCTTTCACAGTCTGTGTGATAATTCTTCTAAACCCAGAAACTTAAGTATCCTCCCCAGGGTCTCCAAGCTGCCCCCTTAGCCAGAAATGTTGTCGGGGCAGCTCTGCTCAGGGCCCTGCCCCCACCCAACCCACCGTGTCACCCTGTGTCCCCACAGGCTGATTCCTGCCTAAAAGGCACTTCCCACAGGCTGCCAGAATCTCAGGGCCAGTGTACACATCAACAGACTCAGAGAATATTGCTCAGCTTTTATAACGCTTCTGGAACCAGGGCTGCGAGTGCTGGGAGCACATTAGGGCTTGTTTTTCTCAGGCCCAGCTCATCACAGTCCAAGTCTGAGGTTTCCTGAAGTCTGTGCCTTAGCAGTTTTCTTCTCCACTGCATGCAGAAGGCAGTAACTTCCAATTCTTCCGGATCTGGGGAAGGCTGTCTCAAACCCTGGAAGAGAGAAAGATACCTCAGTGCCGGGGCCTCTGTGCACACTCTCCCAGCGTCAGCCGCCTGGAGCTCCTAGAGGATTCTTGTGAGTAATGTTGGGCTGGTTTTCTGATATTCTAGCCCTAATTTAATACAGAGAAAATTGTGTTTGAAGAGATCCTCTGAATTGGCGCCCACTCTCTCTCTTTTTTTTTTTTTTCTGTCTTTTTGCCATTATATAGAGCCACACCCGCGGCAAATGGAGGTTCCCAGGCTAGGTGTCTAACAGGAGCTGTAGCTGCCGGCCTTCACCACAGCCACAGCAACGCGGGATCCGAGCCGCGTCTGCAACCTACACCACAGCTCACGGCAACACCAGATCCTTAACCCACTGAGCAAGGCCAGGGATCGAACCCGCAACCTCATGGTTCTTAGTCGGATTCGTTAATCACTGAGCCACAAAGGGAACTCCCCCACTCTCTCTTAACAGAGCAAAGATCTTATGTCTGTCACCATAGAATGTTCTGGGACTATAGTCTTTTTCTTTTTTCTTTTTTTTACTTATCCTTCTAATCCAAATTCTGCCTCCTGGATCTTGCTTTTTCACTTTGCTTTATGCAAAACGTCCTGTGGGTCTTTGGCCAGTGACCTAAGCAGAGGCAGGACAAAGTTGTATGTTGCAGGCACCCAGTCTCACTCTCAGCTTCTCCTGAACTCCGATGGCCTGGGCACTGGGACATGGGGACTGGTCCTGCATTGGGAGGTGCTGCAGGATTGCGGGGGGGTGCTGCGGCTGTGGCCATGCTGGCAGGAGAGATGCTCCTTAATCCTTAAGGCCAGTCCTAAGCTTTTCTCTCAGCCTTCTTTATATCCAAGAGATTCTGGAACCTGTAGTTCAAGTACGCACATTTTACAAATGCTTTTCACTGGATGTGTCTGTTTTCTGTACTCTTGTGTGATGAATTTACCTGGGACAAAGTTTCTTTACACTTGAAATGAAAACTCTCGGAGTTCCCGTCGTGGCTCAGTGGTTAACGAATCCGACTAAAAACCATGAGGTTGCGGGTTCGATCCCTGGCCTCGCTCAGTGGGTTAAGGATCCGGCATTGCCGTGAGCTGTGGTGTAGGTCGCAGATGCGGCTCGGATCCCACGTTGCTGTGGCTGTGGCAAAGGCCAGCAGCTACAGCTCTTGTTAGACCCCCTAGCCTGGGAAACTCCATATGCCACAGGTGCGGCCCAAAAAAGACAAAAAAAAAGAAATGAAAATTCTCATTCTGTTTATATTGCACCCCAGGCACTTGTCCACTGTTCCAGGTCTGTGGCTTCATGAATTGTATGTTCTAATAAAAGAGACAGACAAATACAAAAAGGCGAGCGGAAGAAGACAAACAGATAACTACAAAATGTTCGAAGTGCTACGAAGGAATCGTACGAGGTACTAAAACAGAGGAAATTTGGTATATTTCGTTTCGGCATGTTGCGTCTGCAACCTACACCACAGCTCACGGCAATGCCGGATCCTTAACCCACTGAGCAAGGCCAGGGATCGAACCCACAATCTCATGGTTCCTAGTCGGATTCGGTAACCACTGAGCCACGACAGGAACTCCAAAAAAAATAAAATTCTTAACAAATTGTTATGGCCAAGTGTAGCCTTGGGAAAGTGTATGGGGCCCATGGGAACCACAGCTAAGAAAAACCCATGTCTGTTCACAGGTTTTCTCCAGGACCTCCCCTGGTGCTCCCGTCAGAGATTTGGGACAGGAGAGGAGGTTGGAAATGTCTCCCTTGCAGTGCAGGCTTTGGGAAGGGGACCAGCCACCACTGTGACAACGACACAAATCCCTGCCCACACCTGTCTCTTACTGGAACAAAAGTTCAAGTCACCGAGGGGAGGGACAGCAAACCCTGTCACCCCCCAGGGCATAGGTCAAGACCACTGGGAGTGGAGAAGGACATGCGAATACAGTCTTCTGCCTCTGGGGAAGACGCAGAAAATCACCTTTAATTCACACTGTCGCAAGTCTCCTACTGCTGGATGGGGAGCAGGGTCTTTGAGAACCCCAATCCCGAGACCCAGGGACAGCAGACCTGCCTACAATCGAGGCAGAGTGAGGACAGCGATAAACACCACCACCCCCTGTCCAGACCAAGAATCAAGTCACAGGTAACAAGCAGGCCACCGAGAGGGAGCGTCTCTGAGGTGCCACACTCCCCAGGAAAGCCACGAGCTGAGAGCGGAACAGGAACATTGATGAAAACGCTCTGAGAACCCACACCCCACACCGAACACCAAGTAGCGCTGGAAAATTTGAAGCGGTTCCTGGAAGGGGACTATAACTACGTCACCCAAACTCGGCTCCTGACTGTACTGACCACCCCCAGCCCATTCTAAAGGCAGAGAAGACGTGATGGGCCCATTTGCAGGCATACATTCTGCTCGTTCAGTCTCCACCCATCTTACACATAATGTCAGATTGTCGATGGAAAATTACAGGACTCACAAAGAAGAAAAATAAGCGAAGCAATCAAAAAACCCAGACTCAGATATAAACCACATGTTGGAACTCTCAGATAAGAAATTTAAAATAGGGAGTTCCCGTCGTGGCTCAGTGGTTAATGAATCCGACTAGGAACCATGAAGTTGCGGGTTCGATCCCTGGCCTTGCTCAGTGGGTTAAGGATCCAGCGTTGCCATGAGCTGTGGTGTAGGTTGCAGGTGCGGCTCGGATCCCGCGTTGCTGTGGCTGTGGTGTAGGCTGGCAGCTACAGCTCCGATTAGACCCCTAGCCTGGGAACCTCCATAGGCCGCGAGTGAGGCCCTAAAAAACAAAAAAAAAAGAAGAAATTTAAAGTAACTGTGATTGGTATATTAATAACTTTTGTGGAAAAAGTAGACAAAATGCATGAACAGATGGAGAATTTTAGCAGAGAGAAAAAACTCACTAGAAATAATTGAATGGAGATGCTAAAAAGAAGGAAAAAAAACCATGGCAACAGATGGAAGAATGCTCGGACAGACTCATCAACAGACTGGACACAGCTGAAGAAAGAATCAGTGAAACTGAAGTAGGTTGCTAGAAATTAGCCAAACTAAAACACGCAGGAAATCAGGTGACAGGTTTGAGGAAGCAATGAAATCGAATTGAATAGCTAAGAAACAGGTAAGTTTCTTCACGAATGTCTGTAACTCACCACGCTCCTCTCAGCCTGTGACACGAGTTCCATCTGCTGCTCTGCTTGTGTGCTCTACGCCAGCAAGCGCTCTGGGGCTCAGCACTTACCCTGAGACTCGCAGCTTCCGCAGCCCTCACAGTCTGGGAGACGGCACGGAGGAGCTGCTGTGCATTTTCCACTAGGAGCTCTTCAGAGGACTTGCTTCTGGCCAGGGAGGCCCTCACACTTGGGATTTGACAGGAGGAAGGTGGTTAACATTACACCGGGTAAGAGCTGTAATCTAAAATAAATACCAGAACGGAGTTCCTGTCGTGGCACAGCGGAAACGAATCCGACTAGGAACCATGAGGTTGTGGGTTCGATCCCTGGCCTCACTTAGTAACCCAGTGTTGCCGTGAGCTGTGGTGTAGGTTGCAGACGCGGCTCGGATCCCGCATGGCTGTGGCTGTGTCGAAGGCCGGCGGCTACAGCTCCTGTTAGACCCCTAGCCTGGGAACCTCCATATGCCGTGGGTGCAGCCCTAAAAAGATGAAAAGACAGAAAACAATAAAATAAAATACAATAAATACCAGAATGTCATTCTCTTCCACAAAGCTGGGTTACCTGTGTGGGGACTACTCAGAGAAAGAAAGTTCTAAAGGTATAATTTAATATTTTAATACGAAATTTACATTTTGATACTAAGTAGTACTCAGTATCTATAAATTAGTAAGTATGTTTTAAAACCTTTTTTTTGTCTTTTTGCCTTTATGTAGAGCCGCACCGCGGCATATGGAGGTTCCCAGGCTAGGGGTCTAACAGGAGCTGTAGCCGCCGGCCTTCGCCAGAGCCACAGCAACACGGGATCCGAGCCGCGTCTGCGACCTACACCACAGCTCACGGCAACGCCGGATCCTTAACCCACTGAGCAAGGCCAGGGATTGAACCCACAACCTCATGGCTCCTAGTTGGATTCGTTAACCACTGAGCCACGAAGGGAACTCTTTTTAAAAACTTTTTAAATTGAAGTATGGTTGACATACAGGTGTGCACAATAGTGACTGACGATTTTTAAAGGTTATACTCCTGGGAAGATGGGGTTGGCACATGGACATGTACCGTATCCAGGGAAGATGGCTACAGCACAGGGACACCTGCTCAATGTTCTGCAATAACCTATATGGGGAAAATAACGGATATATGTATATGAATAGCTGATTCGTTTTGCTGTTACCTGAAGTTAATACAACATTGTACATCAACTATATCCCAATATACTTTTTTAAAAAGGTTATACTCGTGGAGTTTCTGATGTGGCTCGGTGATAATGAACCCGACTAGTATCCATGAGAACTCAGGTTCGATCCCAGGCCTTGCTCAGTGGGTTAAGGATCTGGCATTGCCATGAGCTGTGGTGTAGGTCACAGACACAGCTTGGATCCCATGTTGCTGTGGCACAGGGTGGCAGCTGCAGCTTCAATTTGACCCCTAGCCTGGGAACTTCTATACGCCATGGGTGAAGCCCTAAAAAGACACACAGAAAAAGGTTATGCTCCTTTTATAGGTACGATAAATTAATGGCTCTCTCCCCTGTGCTGTATAATACTTCCTTGTAGCTTATTTTATACATCGTAGTTTGTACCTCCTAATCCCTTACCCTCGTACTTCCCCTCCTCCCTTCCCTTGCCCGCAGGTAACCGCTAGTTTGTTGTCTATATCTGAGTCTGCTAAGAAGTATATTTTAATTGAAAATAACTGAAGCGTAGTAGCAGAATAAATGCCAACATCTATACATAATGAAAGGAAACAAGAAATTTTGTATAGATTTATATTCACAACTTAATTCTGATTAAAGATCAGACTGGGGAGTTCTCATCGTGGCACAGTGGAAAAGAATCTGACTAGGAACCATGAGGTTGTGGGTTCGATCCCTGGCCTCGCTCAGTGGGTTAACGATCCGGCGTTGCTGTGAGCTGTGGTGTTAAGTCACAGATGCGGCCCGGATCCCACGTTGCTGTGGCTGTGGTGTAGGCCGGCAGCTGTAGCTCTAATTCAACCCCTAGCCTGGGAACCTCCATGTGCTGAGGGTGCAGCCCTGAAAAGCCAAAAGACAAAATAAAAATAAAAATAAAGATCAGACTGGTATTTCCTAGCTGAGTTACATATCTCAATGATACTTGCTTTAAATTGAATGTAACTGAATTTAGTGAGACAAGTTGTTTTTCACCAATGAAGATGAAGATGTTATACATAAAACAGATAAACAACAAGGACCTACTGTATAGCACAGGAAACTATATTCAACATCGTGTGATAGGAGTTCCTGTTGTGGCTCAGGGGAAACGAATCTGACTAGTATCCATGAGGACACAGGTTTGATCCCTGGCCTCACTCAGTGGGTTAAGGATCTGGCATTGCACTGAGCTGTGGTGTAGTTCACAGACATGGCTCAGATCTGGCATTGCTGTGGTGCAGACCAGCAGCTGCAGCTCCAAATCGACCCCTAGCCTGGGAGCCTCCATTTGCCACGTGTACAACCCTAAAAAGACAAAAAAAAAAAAAAATCTTGGGATAACCTGTGGTGGAAAAATATCTAAAAAATAATAGACAAATAGACAACTAGATATACAGAGATAGAAATATAACTAAACCACTTTATTGTACACCTGAAACTAACACAATACTTCAAAAAAAATTAAAAAGAAACTGAAGATGCTGTGAAACATAAGTGACTAACTTTGGTAAAATCGCAGGACTTCCAGGTCCTTTAAAGGACTGAGAACTTGATAAATATACCTGTACTAATCACGCCTTTCCTTTCTGTATTTCTCTTGCACTATTTTGTGGCATCAGATATTGGAAAGACTGCCCCTCCCAGTGTTAGCCAGTTTCTGGAGATAGTAACCCACATGCCTGCGAGTGCGCTTGCACGTGCAAACCAGCCAGTGCAAAGCCCACCCCCTTCATGGAGCCCTTACGCTTTGGGCAACTGTTCCCCTGCCCTGATCACCCCAGGGCCGGATACCAGACAACTAGAGATAATCTCTGTACTCCAGAGCCCAAGTTCAAACCAGCCAACCTAAACCTGCCTAGCCTGCTTGCCCTGCCTTGCTCATTCCTTCCCACAAAAACCAGAATAAAAGCTTTTGTTCATGCTTTCCCCTCACTCCTGCTTTCTGATCCACGCTGGCGCTTCCCAGTATGCTCCTTCATGGCAGGACTTGTGTTTCTAAGGGTCCAGGAAAGATCTGCCCCCTTGTTCTCTTCCTGTCGTTTCCATGTTCGCATGTCCCACCATACCTGATTTAAACAAATCCTGAGAACCCTTACAACAATACCTATACTTAAAATACTAAAATTAATTACAGTTTCTGTTTTTTTTCTTTTCTTTTTAGGGCCGCACTGGTGGCGTATGGAGGTTCCCAGGCTAGGGGTCCAATTGGAGTTACAGCTGCTGGCCTACACCACAGCCACAGCAACATCACATCCGAACCACGTCTGCAAGCTACACCACAGCTCACAGCAATGCCAAACCCTTAACCCAGTGAGTGAGGCCAGGGATCGATACCACATCCTCATGGTTCCTAGTCGGATTCCTTTCCACTGCGCTGTGACGGGAACTCCCCTAATTCCTGTATCTTAAGCAGAAAAAATTGGGTAGCTAGTCTTGAGTTGATTGTGTGCCTGAAATATTATTTCCTAGAGAATCGTAATCAGCCTGTATGTTTAATTTGAAAAGAATTTATTTGCACTGGCCTTGGCCATTCATTTTTATGCCTCACAATAATTGATAATAGTCTTAACTACCAAGGTTTCCCATAATACAAGAATATTACTAATAAAAGTTTGTTACTGATAAATATGCCACTGCAGGTATTAAAGGATTTTGGTGGAAATGAAACTGTCCTATACTTATGATGTTCTATATTATCAACGTGAAAGCTGCTATATGGAGACAATGAGTGGAAACTGCCCAACTGTGGAGTTTGGACATATTAAATGAATGAATCTTTTTTTTTTTTTTGCTTTATCTAGAGCCACACCCGCGGCATATGGAAGTTCGCAGGCTAGGGGTCTAACAGGAGCTGTAGCTGCCGGCCTTCGCCAGAGCCACAGCAACGCGGGATCCGAGCCGCGTCTGCGACCTACACCACAGCTCACGGCAATGCCGGATCCTTAACCCACTGAGCAAGGCCGGGGATCGAACCCGCAACATCATCGTTCCTAATCGGATTCGTTAACCACTGAGCCACAACGGGAACTCCTAAATGAATCAATCTTTTTCTTTTTTGTCTTTTTGCCTTATTTAGGGCCGCACCTGCGGCATATGGAGGTTCCCAGGCTAGGGGTCTAACAGGAGCTGTAGCTGCCAGCCTTCGCCACAGCCACAGCAACGCCGGATCCGAGCCGCGTCTGCAACCTACACCACAGCTCACGGCAACGCCAGATCCTTGACCCACTGAGCAAGGCCAGGGATCGAACCCGCAACCTCGTGGTTCCTAGTCGGATTAGTTAACCACTGAGTCACGACGGGAACTCCCCTAAATGAATCAATCTTAATATGATCTCTGTGCTGGCATAATTTTTCTTAGACAAATGACAATCAAAGTGCTTTCACTTGGCAATTTTGGTGTATTTTTAGTGATAACTGACTTTTTTGTTAGATATGATTTATATAAAAACAGAGAGCCAGTGGTGAAAATATAAACATAAAGTAGAGGAGTTCCTGCTGTGGTTCAGTGGGTTAAGAACCCGATATGCTGTCCATGAGGACACAGGTTGGATCCCTGGCCTCGCTCACTGGGTTAAGGACCTGGTGTTGCCATGAGCTGTGGTGTAGGTCGCAGACACGGCTCAGATTTGGCATTGCTGTGGCTGTCGTGTAGGCCGGCAGCTTCAGCTCTGATTCAGCTTCTAGTCTGGGAACTGCCATATGCCGCAGTTGCTGCCCTAGAAAGAAAAAAAAACTAATTAATTAAAAAATAAATAGAGATCGTCATCTGTGCTTACGTGTTATCCTGAAGTGCGGTGAGCCCAGCGGCACCCCGGAGTCAATTCAAGGCGTTATGAAGGCACGAGGGACCAGGGAAGCCTGAGTTCTGATGTATTTGATTTTTTTTTTTTTGCTTTTTAGAGCTGCACCCACGGCATATGGAAGTTCCCAGGCTAGGGGTCTAATCGGAGCTACAGCCACCGGCCTACACCACAGCCAGAGCAATGTGGGATCCGAGCCGCGTCTGCAACCTACACCACACCTCACGGCAACGCCCGACCCTTAACCCACCGAGTGAAGCCAGGGATCAAACCCGCAACCTCATGGTTCCTAGTCGGATTCGTTTCTGCTGCGCCACCACGGGAACTCCTAATGTATTTGATTCTTAAAAATCCCTTATGGCTACTTTATATTCACACCTGCTCAGGAACTGGTTTTCCATGTTACATCTTTTTGTCTTCCTTGTGTCTGTTATCAGACATAATATTTGTGAGACAGTGAGAAATGACAGTTGCCTAAATGTGTTTCATGTGCTCTGTACTTATGCTCTATAGTGTTTGTTTTGTTTTTTTGGGGGGGGGTCTTTTTTGCCTTTATCTAGGGCCGCACCCGTGGCACATGGAGGTTCCCAGGCTAGGGGTCTAACAGGAGCTGTAGCCGCCGGCCGTCGCCACAGCCACAGCAACGTGGGATCTGAGCCGCGTCTGCAACCTACACCACAGCTCACGGCAACACCGGATCCTTAACCCACTGAGCGAGGCCGGGGATCGAACCCGCAACCTCATGGTTCCTAGTCGGATTCGTTAACCACTGAGCCACAATGGGAACTCCCTATGCTCTATAGTTTTAACATTTGCTGTTCCCCAAAAAGATGTAGATTCTTGGAGGAGAAAACATTAAAAGGAGTACACACAAGAAGGAATTATATTCCTTGCTCCAGAGGAAGAAGACAGCAGTTTCCCCCACAGGCCTGTCCTACCTGGAAATGATGTGGAGCTGCTTGCTCACCGTCTGAATCTGCTCTACCACACACAGAAGCTCCTGGGAACACCTTTGGTCCACACAGTTCTTAGCAATGATGCGGGTAAGTCTGGCGAAGTTTTGCCCAGAAGTTGCAATTTTTCTAGCAGAGGCAATGAGCTGATCTTTGGTCTACACCAACGGAAACAACAAGAGTTATCAGAAGCAGGGCAACAATGCCCTGGCAGGTTTCCCCTAAGAAATTGGTGGCAGATTGTAAGCATCCAAAACTTGCTTGGCACAACTTATTTCAGCCCCCAAACGAACCAAGCTTAGCTTATGTTCCCCAACCATAATCTTCTGAACCTCCTCCAGGGGCTTCAAGACCAGCCACCTCCTGGTGAGTAAGAAGCTTACTCTCCTGAAAAGCACAGAATGAACTGGTCCAGGCCCACCCATCTGTGGGGGCTGCTGAAGGGAAGGCAGCCCAGCCTCCTGGTCTTGAACTAGACTCCCTCCACAGGAGCTGTGGCCCGCAGTGGCTCAGAGATGGTTTTCAGCAGGCCTAAGGCAGAAATGAGCTCCCTGAGAAGGGCCTGGTGTGGGGAACATGCAGGTTGGAAGAGGCCTTGCCGCCCCCAAAGGAACAGGTGACATGTAAAGCTGTCCCCTAGCCGAGGCCATTGAGAGGCAGTCCCCTTCTCCTCGAGGGTGTGCTGGCCTTGAGTGGCCATCCTTCAGGAGCTTGCAGTCCTCTTATCACTATTTCAGGGAATTTTGTTTTCTTTCTTTCCTTTTTATTTATTTTTTTCTTTTTAGAGCCATGCCCGAGGTTCCCAGGCTAGAGGTCTAATCGGAGCTACAGCCACTGGCCTACACCACAGCCACGGCAATGTGGGACCCGAGCCGTGTCTGTTACCTACACTGCAGCTCACAGCAATGCCAGATGGCTAACTCACCGAGCGAGGCCAGGGATTGAACCTGTGTCCTCATGGATACTAGTCGGATTTCATTTCCCCTGAACCATGATGGGAACTCCAGGGATTTTTTTTTTTTTTTGACCACCCTCTCAGCCTGTGGAAGTTCCCAGGCCAGAGATCAAACCTGCACCACAGCAGTGACCTGAGCCACAGCAGCAACAACACTGAATCCTAAACTGCTAGGCCACTTAGGAAACTCCTATTTCAAGGAATTTTTGTGTGTGTGTGTGTGTCTTTTTAGGGCCGCACCCGCGACATATGGAGGTTCCCAGGCGAGGGGTCAAATGAGAGCTGTGGCCGCCGGCCTATTCCATGGCCGCAGCAACACCAGATCTGAGCCGTGTCTGTGACCTACGCCAGATCGTTAACCCACTGACCGAGGCCAGGGGTCAAACCTGTGTCCTCATAGATGCTAATCAGATTTGTTTCCGCCAAGCCACAACGGGAATTCCTCGGGGAATTTTTAAAGACATAAACGTTTCCCTTCAGTTCATCCTCTGGGATAAGAATGAGTCCTTGATTTTACAGACTGCAGCTTCTGGCAAATTATCTTCCCTGATGGACTAAGGCATAGCCTTAGTAACAAGCCCAAAGGAGGGGAAGAGAAATGAAATGAGCTTTATGATACACCCAGATGGAGAGAAGACAGCGCCTAAAAATTCTTTGTGCATGGCGCCTCCTTTCTGGGAGCTGCCCGTTTGTCCTGGACCCTGCAGGGCAGCAGCCGGGGACCCCGTTTCCCCGGTGGCACCCAGTCCCCCCTGCACCCACTGAAGGTCACTTACCGAGACACATCCTCTCCTCCTCAGACCCTGAGCCATGAGGAACACCTCCTTGGCCATCTCCTGAGTAATCCGGGTCATTCTGTTCCCCCTGTCCACACTGCCGTCCTCAGGGAGAGGGCGGTCCGTCTCTGTGTGCACCCGGGCTGGACAGCTGGGGGCGCTGCGAAGGCTGCGGCTGTGCCGCTGCTGCAAGAAGACAGGGTGGGGAGTTCCCGTGGTGGCTCAGTGGTAACGAAGCAGACTAGCATCCATGAGGACTCAGGTTCAATCCCTGGCCTCTCTCAGTGGGTTAAGGATCAGGAATTGCCATGAGCTGTGGTGTAGGTCACAGAGGTGGCTCGGGTCCCGCGTTGCTGTGGCTGTGGTGACGGCCGGCGGCTGCAGCTCCGATTGGACCCCTAGCCTGGGAACCTCCGTATGTCAGGGGTGTGGCCCTAAAAAAAAAAAAGACAGGGTGGAACTGATGAAATTCAGACCCACAGACCTTTAAACCACAGAGGATGTTAACGGCCTCTTTATGATCTTTAAAAGAAAAGTGAGACTCAAGAGGGTTTCCTGATCCCCACATGCCAGCAGCCCTTGGCAGTCCTCTCCAAGGATGAAAATGGCAAATATGCAGTTTGGCGGTCCTTGAGCCATGGGGCAGGAAACTAGGAAACAGTCTTTTCAACTCGCATCTCATCTGCAACTGTCAGGGACTTTAAGCATCCAAAGACGGAAGTGTCTCCAGGCTCTTCAATAATGAAGGGGGGAGTTCCCGCTGAGGCTCAGCAGGTTAAGAACCCAACACAGTGTCCATGAGGATGTGCGTTCAAACCCCAGCCTCGCTCAGTGGGTTAAAGATCTGGCATTGCTGGAGTTCCCGATGTGGTGCAGCGGAAACGAATCCGACTAGGAACCATGAGGTTGCGGGTTCAATCCCTGGCCTCGCTCAGTGGGTTAAGGATCCAGCGTTGCTGTGAGCTGTGGTGTAGGTCACAGATGTGGCTCGGATCCCGTGTTGCTGTGGTGAAGGCCGGCAGCTGTAGCTCCGACTAGGCCCCTAGCCTGGGAACCTCCATATGCCGCAGGTGCGGCCATAAAAGGACAAAAAAACGAAAACAACAACAATAACAAAAAAAATATCTGGCATTGCTGCTGCAGTGTAGGTTACAGATGTGGGTCGGATCTCGTGTTGCTGTGGCTGTGGCCCAGGCCAGCATCTGCAGCTCCAATTTGACTCCTAGCCTGGGAATGTCCGTATGCTGCAGGTGCGGCCCTAAAAAGAAAAGAAAACAATAATAATGAAGGAGACTAGGACTCTGCTGAAGGTCCCCCGACTGGGATAAAAAATTCCAGGCTATGACTGAGAAGTGCCCAGAACACGCACAGCCCTTCCCAAGGCCCTGCCTCCCTCAGGTGCTCACCGTTTGAGGTGCTGTTCTGGGCTGTGTGGAGGGTGCCTCTGCCCCCCGACAGCCCCAGGGAGTGGGGCAGTGGAGCAGACACACACCGTGGATGGTGACTCTCCCTTCTCCCCACGCCCTCCCGTCGGGGGAGCCCTCCGGGCAGGACTTTGTGCCTGTTGTCCCCTCCTGGGCCCTGGAATTGCGTGTGGGAGGAAGCCTGCTTCCCCGGGATGAACCCTGGAAGGTGAAGCCTTGGTCTTCACCCAGAGGAAAGCAGCCTCCGCGGGGGAGGCGACCCCCTCCGTGGAGCAGGAGCGATGCCGGGGGCTGCTGTCCTCAGCCCACCCCAGGGCCGCCGGGTGGGGCGCTTGGTTCTGTGAAGCACTCGAGGCAGCAGGCTTTGATGAGCAGGGGACTGTGGGAGGTGAACTGAGAGGAAACCCAGTGTGCTGTCAGTGACAACAGCAGCATCAAGACTGTGCGAGAGCCTTGCGACAAAAAGATCAGGACGGGCTTGCGGGGCGTCTGACGGGCCAGGAGCCGGGGAGCAGAAGGGCCTGGCAGACAGCTGGGGCTTCAGCACAGAGGACGGGGGCTGCGGTGCGAGGAGGCTGCGCCTGCCTGCCCCCCAGCTGCTTCAGGAACAGGGCCCTTCTCACAGCAAGGACGTAGTTTGTTTGTTTTTTTTTGTCTTTTTATGGACACACTGGTAGCATATGGAGGTTCCCAGGCTAGGGGTCGAATCAGAGCTACAGCTGCCGACCTTCGCCACAGCCACAGCAACGCGGGATCCGAGCCGCGTCTACAACCTACACCACAGCTCACGGCAACACTGGATTCTTAACCCACTGAGCAAGGCCAGGGATCGAACCCGCATCTTCACGGAGGCTAGCTGGGTTCCTTAACCACTGAGCCATGACGGGAACTCCATGGTAATGACATTTTCATGAGAAAAATGAAGTTAAGAGTAACGAGGTGGAGAAAATATGGTCTGGTCAGCCTTATCTTGGGAGAAAGCCCGGGAAAATGTTTCCAACCGGCGGGGGCGGGTGCGGGTGGGGGAAATCCGCAGCCAAGCATAAGGTCACCAAGGGGACAGATCAGGTTGTGCATAAAATGCTGGGCTGAGCACGTCTGGTTGGGAAGTTCTTGGGCACTGCTAGCCTAACCTATCTCCCACGGTCAGTGTTAAGTAAATCGAGGGCTGGGCTCCACGATGCCTGACACTGTCTGGTGCCCCAGAGGAAATGACTGTGCCTGGAAAGGGTTCAGCAGACCCAGCCGCCTTCCAGTAAATCTTTCTTTCTTTTTTAAGCAGCTTGCTCTCTGCATTTTATTTTCATTTTATTTTTAGGGCCGCACCGCGGCAAATAGAAGTTCCCAGTCGAACAGGAGCCTTACATACACCACAGTCACAGCCGCACGGGAGCCCAGCCCCCATCTGTGATCTACGCTGTGGCCTGCAGATCTTTAACCCACTGAGCAAGGCCAGGGATCGCACCTGCATCCTCGTGGATACTTGTCAGGTTCTTAACCCACGGTGCCACAGTGGGAGCTCTCAGTAAATCTTTTTGCCTAAAAGGACTCAAGTTGGATTCTTGCCACTTGCAAACTGGAGAACCCTGACTGGAGTGGGCAGGGAACATCGCAGAGGTCAAGGCGGCAGGAAGCAGTCTGACCCACAGGAGGTGTGCTGTCAGTCACCGCAAAGGGAACCCCCTCCAGAAGGGACCAGGGAGGAACTTCACAAAGGCCATCATTGCAGGCGCTGCAACAGGGCACTAACCACACGCCAGGCAAGTACAACTATTTTACGTGGATTCTTTCATCAACCCTCCGCCAGCATTCCCATTTTCTAGACCAGAATCTTGAAGTCCAGAATAGCCAGGAAATCTCTCTGAGATCTCAGAACTTGGCAATGGTAGAGGCAGGCAGTCCGACACCTGACCATGAATTCTCAGAGGCTTCCCTGTGCTGCCTGCCAGGTGTGCCTTACACTCATGGCACCAAGACGGCTTTTTCTGGAACTTGACAAGGGGCTTTGGTTCCTAGAAAGAAGGACAAGGCAGGGGAGGAGGAGAGATTCCAGCTTTCCTACCGTGTTCAGGTCAACCGCATTCGTTCCGGCGATGGCTGGATCAGCAATGCGGGTCCCTGCTGAGCTCCCTGGGGTGTCTCCTGGAGCGGCACCCTGAGAATCCACAGTGCTGGCTGCAGCCGCTCCTGCTACACCCTCCCCGTGGTACAGCTGGGGCCGGGCAGGATCCTGTTCATCCCTGGGCTTCAGGCACTGGGACAGGAGTCTGCAGGCCTGGGTGTGACCACCTTTCCAGGCCTGGAGCCGGGCCACGGCGTGGTGGGCCTTCGCCGCCCACTCCCACTGAAGCCAGTCCTCTGAGTGTTCTCGGAGCACAGGGACCCTCTGGGCCACCTCCTTGGTGAGGATCAGAATGCTCTCCAGAGCCATAAGAAGGTCCTCCTGGCAGGACCCAGGCTCCTGACCTCCTGCCACGATTCCCTGCACAGCTTGGATACCAGACACCATTCTTTCCAGGCAGCTCTCTGGCCCGGTCTGGGGGTCTTTGCAGACAGAGCTCCTTGGGCCCAAGGCGTCCTGGAGGGCACGTTCGTAGTCGGCATTGATGCCGCTGAGGTGGCCGGTCAGGGCCTTGGCTTGAAGGGTGAGCTCCAAGCAGAGAAGGTCAAAGCGCGTGGACAGGCTGGGCGACGGTTTGGGGGAGGAGGCCAGGATTGGCGCCACATCCAGCAGAGCGTCTGTGAGCACGTGGACCTCCCTGCACAGAAGGGAGATCTCGCCCTTCACCCGCTCATCCCCGCACTGGAGGCGAGACAACCTGGCAGCTTCCTGTAGCCTCTGAGAAACATCTGCTGCCTGAGCCAGCCCTTCCCGCAGCCCCCGCTGGTCCTTCACAGCCTGTCGCAGGGGCAGTAGGAACAGGCCTTGTCTCCTGCTGAGCCTCTCCAGGCGCAGAAGCAGGTCTCGGACAGCCACTGACCACAGAAGGCACGCGTCCTTGATGCTCTCCTCCCGCAACCTGGGGGCCTGGAAACCACTGGAGGCCAGAACCTTGTCCAAAAGCTGTTTAGCATGGGTCTCTGCCTCCTCCAGTCTGCCTTGCATTTGTAAATGTGCTTCTGGAAGCCCAGTTGAGTCAGAATCCTTCTTCCTCAAATCCACAGGCCCACTTTTGGTTGCCAGTTGAACCATTAAGGCTAAATTCTGCTGAAGCTCCGTGAATACTGCCACGTTCCCTGGAAGATCAGCTGCCAGGTTGTTGCAAAACAGCTGTTGAGATAGAGAATACCAGTCACCAGCTAGGGCCACCGAGCCTTGCCTGGTTTCCCCGGTTCTCCCAGGTAGCTGGAGAGCCCCTTCCAGAAGCCCGTCGGTTCTAGGAGCTGTGCGGTATTCTGTCTCCTTTGCTAGGTCAATAACAGAAGGTGCCAGTGGTGGGATTTCTTGGAGTCCTTTCATCCTCTCTGACCCCAGTGATCCCTCTCCAGCCAGGGCCTCTCGAGCTGCATCCTTAGCTGCATCCTGTTCCTGCACGATGCTGCGAGCTGGGGTCGCTCCCAGCTGGCTCTGGCTCTCCACTGCAAGGGTGGGTTTGCTGGTGGCAGGGAGTGGAGAGCCCTGCCTCTGTGGATGGGTGTCGAGAATCAAGGGGCAGGAAAGATAGTCCCACAGTGGACAGGAGGTGCCTGGGTCACTTTTCCCCAACCCGGGCTCCCTCTGGTGTTTCAGTTCAGGAACTGTGCAGTCCCGGAGGCTGGGGCAAATGAAATGAGGCTGTCTCTTAGCCATGGCAAACCTTTGGACTTGGTCCCTAAGGGGGCTGAGGATATCTGGATGGTTAGTCCCATCCAGCCCCTCTCGGATGCTCTGAGCTGAATAGATTAGATGTTTCGCCATGGTTAAAAGCGCATCTGTATTCTGAGAGCCGTGTCCACCTGAGCAGCGCTGGGCAGCTGCACCCAGGGCCCGGGAGGATTGCTCTAGCTGCTGAACCAAGACTCTCAGGCCATTCCGGAAAATGGGATCTCTATGTTGGTCCACATACCTGCTCATCACCTGCACGATGTGTGCAGCTCGACCTTGTAAATACGCCACGAGTGGAGAAAACCCTCTGGAATCTCCACTCCTCAAAGCCCATGGAAAGAAGTCCAAGTGCTTGGTCATTTCCTGAATGGACACACTGAGGAACTCGGGAATGTGGAGAACATCATCAAAACATGCTAATAAACTTGCGGAAATCCTGGCCCACTCCTGGAGCAGGGCCTCCAGGGCAGCAGGGCTCCAGTCCAGACCAGACCCTGGGGGGCTTTGGGAGAAAAGCTGTTGCACTCTGACCACCAGCCCCCAGAGGCCTGCCATGGCGAACTCCATGTCTTTGCAGGTCTGCTGTTGCGGGCAGCAAACCAAGACCAAGTGAGCCACTCTGAGCATCTGCTTGGCCTGGTCTTGGAAGGCAGCGAGGAGAGGCTGGAGGCTCTTGGGCAAGGCCTCGCCTTTGCATAGGCAAGAGACTGCAGAAGTCGCCAGGGCGGCCCGGACCAGTCTTTGAAGAGGACTTTGCGTGTCTGTGAACGTGTCCAGGATCTGGCACAGCAGCCCCCCGCGGAACCCCTGGGACAGGTCCTCAGTCGCGGCCCGCAACGCTGCGCACTCCCCCGCAGGCTCCCGATTCCCCCCTCCCGTCTCCGGGGGCTGGTCGATCTGGCCGAGGCGCCGGGCGCCGACGTTCCGGAGCTGCAGCAGCCGGTGGCAGCCGGCCACCAGGCGCAGGCGCTCGGGCGGCGCGGAGCAGGAGGCCAGGCGCATGCAGTGCCAGACCACGGCCGCCAGCGGCGCGTCCAGACCGGGCCCGCGCACGGACAGCAGCTCGCGCAGCTGCCCCAGGCGCCGGGAGAACGCGCCGTGCCGATCGCCGGCCGCTGGGGCCGAGGCGCCAGGCTCCAGGCGCCCCAGCAGCTCGCCCAGGGCATTCCTGGCCACAGCGAAGACGTGGCGCCGGGCGGCGACCAGCTGCGGGTCGTGAGGACGCCGGAGGTGGCCGCGAGCGGCCGCGAGCAGCGCGGGGACGCAGCCCCGCAGCAGGCGGCGGGCGGGGCCCAGGCGCCCCCCGGCTGCTCCGGGCGCGCTCAGGCCACCCAGGCTGTGTAGCGCCGCCGCCAGGTCCGCGAAGGGGCCGCGCAGCGAGGCGGCGTCGCCCGCCGCTTCTAGTGCGTCCAGACAGGCCAGGCACCAACCCGCCGCCCGCACCATCTTCCTCGCCGTCGCCGCGTCTTCTAGGAGCAGGACCTGTTGGGGCGATCGGGGGAGAGGAGCTGGGAAACGCCTGCACGTTCCTGGAGCCGAAGCGAGAGCAATGGCAGCTGCTTCACCACCCAACTCTACCCACGTTGTACAAATAAAAGTTCTGCAAAAGGCTGAAGAGGATCCACAGAGCCAATTACAATAATAATAACGATAATAATTGTAGTAGTAATAATAATAATAATAATCACCTGCGTTATGTTTTTAAAAATTTGTCTTCACTGAGAATGTAACACCCCCTGAATTGAGCTACGTCTAATGTGGGGCCACCATCTCTCCGGATTAGAGGGGGAACAGTCAACTGTCCGCGTGGTAAACAACACATCACAAAGAGAAGAGTGTTGAGGAAGGACTTAACTCTTTGCACGAGGATGATGGGGGCTGTGGAGATGGCCTCTCCAGGAAGCCTCTCTGAGAAATCTTTCCTAGTTTGACTCTGTGGCTCCCTGACAGCTTCTTCCACAGAGCTGGTCCCCAAACCCTTCCAAGAGCCTGCCCTTTTAATCCCTCTCCTCCTCCCATCAGCAGGTGCCAAAGCCTTCTGGCTCTGCCTCTCTCATCTCCCTATTTCCAATCTTACTTTAATGAGGCTCTGTTAAATTACAAATAACCCTCCAATAACCCGTACAACTAGCGTTTTAATGATGAACATTATTAATGTATTAGTATCTGATAATATTGAAGGCACATGGATTCTAACAAGAAGCAAGGTCTTAAGCTAAAAGAGTTCTGCCAGATAATGGAATGTCAGGATGGAGAATGGGGAGTTTTTGGAGGCTGAGTCATCATCCTGGCCACTGAGATCGTCCCAGCTATAGGGCAATGCAGCAGGTCAGTCAAATAGGCTGAGAATTGCAGGGGTTTGCGTGGCTTCACCCCAATGCTCCTGGCCATGGGTAAGGTGCGAAATGCACCCCTTATTAGGGTTTGGTGGCCAAGTGTGGGGGCTGAGGGGGTCGCACGTGGGTTTAAGACCATAGACTCGAACTCAGCGTGTCTACCCAGCTCCCTGTGGCAGCTTCCACATTTAGCATTTATTATATTGGTCACGAACTCTGTGTGATCTTGGCATAAACTTGGGCAGGTTTCTCTCTCTGGGGCGAGCCTCCTTTGTGGGAATGACATCCCCCGTCCACGTTTCCCAGCAGTGAGCCCTCTGCCCAGACCAGCCGGCCAGCCACTCTGACAGCAGCCTCACTCACCTTCGTGGTGCCCACCAGGATCTGCTGGGCTGTGGTCACTAGCTCCTGCTGGTGGCTCTGACATTCCGGCTGAAGATGGAGCTTCTGGGCCACCAGCGTGATGTTCCTTGAAGACAGGATCAGAGACTCTGCAGCAGCCCCCGTTTCCTCCTGGAAGCGTTCTTCCTCACAGTCTCCAGCCAGCCTGGACAGACACGTTTTCACTCGGCATTTACCAACACTCCATGAAGGTAATGTTACAAAAAAGAAGCATCCTCATAAGGAAACTACAACGTGTAGAAATTCCAGAGAACTCTGAAGCCATTAAAGTGGTGATGTAGGGAGTTCCTGTCGTGGCGCAGCAGAAACGAACCCGACTAGGAACCATGAAGTTGCAGGTTCCATCCCTGGCCTCGCTCAGTGGGTTAAGGATTCGGCATTGCCGTGAGCTGGGGTGCAGGTTTCAGATCCAGCTCCTCCTACGTTGCTGTGGCTGGGGCGTAGGCCGGCGGCTGTAGCTCTGATTTGACCCCTAGCCTGCGAACCTCCATGTCGTGGGTGTGGCCCTAAAAAGCAAAAAAATAAAAATAAAATAGCGTGTATGGCAAAACCTCATTTGTTTTCTATATATGCAGATCTACACAGAGAACTGTTATTTAGAAGGATAATCATCAAACAGTGGTTCTATCTTGGCTTTTTTTTTCTTTTTCTTTTTAGGGCTGTACCCTAGGCATATGGAAGTTCGCAGGGCAGGGGCCAAATCAGAGCTATGGCTGCCGGCCTATAACACAGCCACAGCCACAGCCACACCAGACCCAAGCCACGTCTGTGACCTACACCACAGATCCTGGCAACGCTGGATCCTTAACCCACTGAGTGGGACCAGGGATTGAACCTGTATTCTCATGGATACTAGTTGGGAGTGGTTACCACTAAGCCATGATGGGAGCTCTTCTATGTTGGCATTTTAAAAATATGCTTCGTTCCTTGTCTAATTGCTCTCATTTTCTCTGCAGTGAGCATGTATAATTACTACAAAAACCAATAAGCCCCTTCTTGTAAGGAAGAACTATCTAGAATTTCAGTTCAACCCTTGTTCTCAAGAGGAGAGGTTTTGTGTTACAAAAATCAGTTTCCAGGAACACAGATGTCCACAGCATCTGTTTTGTTCATGTAACTGCAAGCATTTCTTTTCTAGTAAATAATCCCAAACCACACAAAACAAAGCAAGAAAAGCCCCACCTGCTCTAGCCCGTCCTCATCAAGGTTATTCTTTGCAAATGGGGCCAAGCTCTGTGCCTTTAGACTTGCAGGCTGGGAGGACACAGGACGGCCAACTCGAATGATCTCAGAGAAGCTCTTGTCAGCTTTTGGTCCCTTTCCTAGTGGTGGCCAATTTCAACACTCCTCGTCCCTTCCTGTCCCAACAATCCAGCTCCCCTCATGCGAAATACCCTGAGTCCCCAGGGCGTCGAATCGCGACAGCCCAAACAAGCAGGCACAAAATTCCAAAACACGGGGGGAAAAGACGAGTGAGGAGAATGTGTGACAGCTGTTGTCTTCCCTGATTTCACTCTTGGCTCCTCGGGGAGCATTTGTGCATCAGCTGCTCGGCCTGTAAATTTGGCACTCAAGCCGTTCAGCCCGTAAATCTGACTGTGCCATGTCCTGGCGGCTGTTCAGTTGCAGAGCTGGGGCCCTCACCCGCTTCCTAACTGCCTGAGTTTTCTCGTAGGAGAGAAACACAGCGGTCAAGGGTCAGAGTTGTACACACGAAGTCGTGGAGTCCAGTGTTAAGACGATTAGAGAGCTGTGTCTGAATATGTGACCTTGAGTACCGGATACTTCGCACAGAGTAGAGACTCTGCTAATGATCTGCCCAAAGAACCTCTTTTTCGGGCGCTGCCCATGGCGTGGGGTAGTTCCCGGGCCAAAGAGCGAACCCCCACCATGGCAGTGACAAGGCCGGATCCTTAACTGCTAGGCCACCGGGGAGACTCCACAAATAAATCTTGTGATGCTCTGCCAGCCTTCCCAACCCCCCGCCCTCCACCCCAAGACATTTGGAACAATCCCCAGTCCTCCTTTCTCCTCTCACTCCCGCTTTTAGATTTGGCCAAGAGGCATTCGCATCGTAGCTCAGCAGAAATGAACCTGACCAGGATCCATGAGGACGCAGGTTCGATCCCTGGCCTCGCTCAGTGGGTTAAAGATCTGGTGTTGCCGTGAGCTGTGGTGCAGGTCACAGACTTGTCCTGGATCCCACATGACTGTGGCTGTGGCTGTGGCGTAGGCCAGCGGCTACAGCTCCGATTCGACCCCTGGCCTGGGAACCTGCATAGGCCGTAGGTGAGGCCCTAAAAACACACACAAAAGATCTAGCCGAGATAGTTTAATGTTTTGAATTTGAAGCTACAGTTAGAATTTCCCTTAGTATCACATCTTTTCTTTCAAGAATTTTGACTCCTGCAGATCCTGTCGTGGTACAACGGGATCCGGGGCAACTCTGGAGCAATGAGACATGGGTTTGGTACCTAGCCTGGCACAGTGGGTTAAGGACCAGGTGTTGCTGCAGCTGTGGCGTGGGAACTCCATATGCTGCAGAGTGGCCAAGAAAAGAAAAAAAAAAAAAAGAATTTTGATTCTTAATCGTTATCCAAGATGTGGTACTTAAAAAAGTTCTTTAAAAAGTCCTTCCCTTATCTTGAGGTCATTGGTTTCTGTTTGTGGGTTAGAGCTGTTTTATCAGTATTTTTCCTGCCTTTCTTGATTTCTTGAGTTGGGGTACAAGGTGATATCATCACTAAATCCTTGCTCAGCTGAATTTATGCTTCCTCCTGTATCCAGACAAGCTGTCTGGATGGAGCATTCTTTTTTTCTTTTTTTTTTCTTTTTTTTCCTTTTCTTTTTTTTTGGGCCGAACCCATGACATATGGAAGTTCCCAGGCTAGGGGTCGAATCGCAGCTGTAGCTGCTGGCCTACACCACAGCCACAGCAACGCCAGATCAGAGCCATGTCTGCGACCTACACCACAATTCATGGCAACGCCGGATCCTTAACCCACTGAGTGAAGCCAGGGATCGAACCTGTGTCCTCATGGATGCCAGTCAGATTCGTTACCACTGCGCCACGATGGGAACTCCCAGGTGGAGCATTCTTAACGGCAGGACTCTTCTCTCAGCAGCCCGTAGACTTGATTCCGGCATCTTCTGGCCTCCAGAATTATGGGTGAGAAATGTGAAGCCCGTCTATTTGATACTGGTTTAATTGATCTTTTTCTGTAAGTGAGTTGTTTTTCTTTTGTCTGAAAGCATGCTAACATATGCTTTATGTATATTTTCTCAGCAATCTCAGCCAGAAACCAGGGAGCAGTTTTTCTGGACAGATTTGGGTCATTAATTGGCCCAGATAAATTATCTGCTATCACTTGCTTACTTATTGCTTCTAGTCTCTTCATGTTTCTCTTTCTAGAAGCCTCACTGTTTGTAGACTGGGTCTCCTGGATCTGTTCTCCAGTTCTACTGTGTTTTTCATGCATGATTACTGTGTCTTTCTGCTTTTACTCTCTGACCTGAATTATCTTGATCATTTGATTTTTCGGCTTGCTAATTTGAATCATAATAGAAAATATTCTCAAACTTTTGCTCTTAGCCGTGAGAGTGTGAGACCAAGCTTCCCAGCAGCAGAGCACTTAGAAAAGATGGAAATATTATTTTTTTTAAACCCAGGTATTTTAAGGTATTAGGGACCTACCAAGGTTCCCTGTGGCTCAGCAGGTTAAGGATCAGCGTTGTTATTGCAGAGGCTCGGTTCAGTGCTGTGGCGCAGTTTCATTCCCCGGCCGGGAACTTCTGCATGCAGTGCCTGAAGAAGAATAATTCCAGGGCTCAGGCTGGAAAGATAAGCCTGAAAAACAAGTGGGTGCTTTAAAAAAAATAGAGGCATGTCAAAAGGACACAGGAGCCAACTGGAAGGAGGCCCCAATGACCAAAATTGGGATGAATTAATCAGTAAAAAAAAATATAATGACAGTATTAGATTATAAGCCATAGAATGAAATAAATATTCAGTATAAATCACCGGATAAATAAATATAATTGAATAAACAAATGAAGGAGAGAGGACAACATTTCTATACAGAAGAACTCCAGTTAATACACAGAGAAGAAATGAGGGAAATAAAAAACAGTATTAGGCAAACATCATTAACAGTTCTCGCAGGCAAGATGAACTAATGGATGATTGCATGGAAGTTTGGAGACAAACAGGACAGATAGAGAAGTCACTCCAAGACACTTGTCAGTTACAAAAGGAAAAATAATGAATCCATCAGGCAGCACCTCAAACGAATGATGAAGTTTAAAATCACGGACTTCCCTTTGTGGCTCAGCGAAAACGAATCTGATTAGGATCCACGAGGACACAGGTTCGATCCCTGGCCTCGCCCAGTGGGTTGAGGATCCAGTGTTGCCGTGAGCTGTGGTGAGCTTGAAGATGTGGCTCAGATCCCAAGCTGCTGTGGCTGTGGCGAGAAGGGACTCATTTCTATGGTAGCCTTGCCAAAAAATGTGTAATCTCAATCTAATCATGACAGATCTGACATACCCAAATTGACAGACATTCTGCAAAATAGCTGACCAGGGCTTATCACTGCGTCAAGGTTATGGAAGATAAACAAAGAATGAGGAACTGTCACAGACTGGAAAAAACTCAAGGAGAGACAGTTAAATGCAATATGGAATCCTGGATTAGATCCTGGGACAGAAAAAGAACATTAGGAGGAAAACTGGTGACACTGGAACGAGGTCCGTAGTGTAGTTTGTAGTATTGCACCCACGTTAATTTCCTAATGTTGAAATTTGCACCCTGGATACTTAAGTTGTCGACACTAGGGAAAACAAGGTGGCTTGTGTACCTGAACTCTGCATTATTTTTTAGCTGCTTTCCCAGACCAGGGATCAAACCCATGACACAGCAGCATCCCGGGCCACAGCGGTGACAACCCTAGATCCTTAACCCACTGAGCCACCATGGAATTCCTTGAGAAATGTTTTTAACCCAATACCTCAAAGACTTTTTCTTTATGTTTCCTTATGGAATTTTTAGATTTAGGATTTATATTTAGGTCTGTGACCCATTTTGAGTTAATTTTTGTGTATGACCTAAAGTATATATCAAAGTTCCTTTTTTGGCATATAAATATCCAGTTATTCCAGGACTAGTTGTTGAAAGACATGCCATCCTCCACTACTTTGCATTTACGCCTTTGTAAAAAAAAAAAAATCAATACTAATTCGTATCAGAGTCTAAAAAGCCAAAGATTCATGTTGTAAAGAACCAATTCGTGCATAGTGTACAACATTAAAATAATACTTTAAAAATGCACAACTGCATAGTGGAAGAGAAATCGTTTATTTATTGGACCCCAGTGTAATCACACTAGAAATCAGAAAGGTAACTAGAAAGTCTCCAGCGGTGTGGTCCAGGGGAGACTGAAGCTGGAAGTGGAGGGGAGAGAAGATGTGTTAATCCAGCATCCTTCCTACAGCTGCTGTGATGCTCGTGGTGACTCTGGAGGGCACAGCCCCCAAAGTACTGTTCACTTAGATGCTGAAGCAAAATGTACTTTCTGGGGATGTGCAACCCAGGGGCCCGTCCCTGTTTACCAATTAGTACACACACACACACACACACAAACACACACACACACATATGTATAAATATATATATATACACAGACACACACATAATATATATCATTATTGTATATATCAGTACTGATATGTGTGCGTACTGGATAGATATGCTTTATATGAATTTTCAGTGAAAAGGGAGAGATGAGAAAGAAGAAAGGATGGGAAAATAGAATGGTAAGGAGAGAGAGAGCGAAATCTATAGGTACTGAATGCTCACAGTGGTTATCTCTAAGCTGTAGACTTTTGCGTAATTCTCTTTGTCCTCCTCTCATTCATATTCTCTAAGTGTTCATCACATGATACATTTTGAAGCAAAAGTGAAGGTCTTCCCTGAAGCCCTGGTCTGCTGATGCGCCAGGTTCCTTCCGGCCTCCTGAGAGCTCACCCAGCAGAGAGAAACCCTGGAACCTGCCAGCCAAACACTTAGCACCTTCTGTACTGATGGCCTCCGCCTGCCCTGTCCTGAGAGATGCTGGAGGAGCCGCCCCAAAGGCTGATGGAACCAAACCCAGGTCAGAACATGAATTATTCGCACTATTGCCCTGATTGATGGGCTGGGCCATTGATGGGCTTGAATACCAATAACTCTCTTTGTAAATAATTTACTTGCTCGGAACAGACGAGACAGCAAAGGCATTTATAATGAAGCAGGCAAAACGACATTTCACCCCTCTCAAAGTGTAGTGTGCCTTTTTTATTTTTTTTATTTTTAGGGCCGTACTCGCAGCATATGGGAGTTCCCAGGCTAGGGATCAAATCAGAGATGGAGCTACCGGCCTACACCACAGCCACAGCAACGCGGGATCCGAGCCGCGTCTGCGACCTACACCACAGCTCACGGCAACGCCGGATCCTTAACCCACTGAGTGAGGCCCGGGATGGAACCCGCGTCCTCATGGATGCTAGTCGAATTCATTAACTGCTGAGCCACGATGGGAACTCTCTAGTGTGCACTTTTTGTGTGATTACAAAATGCTTTAAAAAATTTAGACTGTACAAGAGTACTAAATCAGTATAAAATCACTCTATTCTCAAACTCCTCAGTAAATTATTATAAATATTTGGCAAGTTTTTTTTTCTTTTCACATAATTGGGTCACACCATGTATAGTCCCTCTGGCTCCATATCTTGCGTGTATCTGTGTGTGTGTGTATTAAAATATACATAACATAAAATTTACTGTCATACCCATTTCTTGTTTCGCCTGTGCCCTCAGCAGGTGGAAGTTCCCAGGCCAGGGATCAACCAGATCTACAGCAGTGACAATGCCAAGTCCTTAACTGCTAGGCCCCTGGGGAACTCTCCTCGGTAGCCATTTTTAAGTGCACAGTTGTAGTGGCATTAAATACATTCCTATTGTTGTGCAACTATCACCACCCTCCATCTCCAGAACGTTTTCCATCATATCAAAGTGAAATTCCATATCCATTAAACAATGACTTCCCATTTCCGCGTCTCCTCACGCCACCCCCTGACGCCTCCGGCAACCATTCTACTCTCTGTCTCTAGAATTTGACTAGTGTCGGTGCCTCATAGAAGTGGAATCACACGGTATTTGTCTTTTAGTGTCTGGCTTATTTCCACTTAACACTGAGTCCTCAAGGTCCATCCACCTTGTAGTTTGTGTCAGAGTTTCCTTTCATTTTTCTTTTTTTGCTTTTTTTAGGGCCGCACCTGCAGCATATGGAGGTTCCCAGGCTAGGGATCGAATCAGAGCTACAACTGCCGGCCTACACTGTAGCCACAGCAACGCCAGATCTGAGCGACGTCTGCGACCTACACCACAGCTCACGGCAATGCCAGATCCTTAACCCACTGAGCGAGGCCAGGGATCGAACCAGCAACCTCACAGTTCCTAGTTGGATTTGTTTCCACTGTGCCACTACGGGAACTCTTCCTTCCTTCTTAAGACTAATTTTCCACTGTATTGTCCACCACGTTTATTTACTTATTCATCTGTCAGTGGACACTTGGGTTGCCTGTACCTTTTGGCTATTGAAAATGATACTGCTGTGAACACAGGTATACAAATATCTGTCAGCGTTCCTGCTTTCAACTCTTTTTTTTTTTTTTTTTTTTTGTCTTTTTGCCTGTATGTAGAGCCGCACCCATGGCATATGGAGGTTCCCAGGCTAGGGGCCTAACAGGAGCTGTAGCCGCCGGCCTTTGCCACAGCCACAGCAACGCGGGATCTGAGCCGCGTCTGCAAGCTACACCCCAACTCACGGCAACACCGGATCCTTAACCCACTGAGCAAGGCCAGGGATCAAACCCGCAACCTCATGGTTCCTAGTTGGATTCGTTAACCACTGTGCCATGACAGTACTTTCAACTCTTTTTATTTCACTTTAGTTTTTTGGCTGCACCCTTGGCATGCAGAAGTTCCGGGGAGGCAGGGATTGAACCCATGCCACAGCAGCGACCCGAGTCTCAGCAGTGACAATGCCAGATCCTTAACCGTTAGGCCACCGGGGAACTCCTTAATTCTTTTTTTTTACTTTTTACGGCTCCACCTGCAGCATATGGAGGTTCCCAGGCTAGGGGTCGAATCAGAGCTATAGCTGCCAGCCTACACCACAGCCACAGCAACATGGGATCCAAGCTGCAACCTACACCACAGCTCACAGCAACGCCAGATCCCTGACTCACTGAGTGAGGCCAGGGATCGAACCCACAGCCTCATGGATACTAGTCAGATTTGTTTCTGCTGAGCCACAACGGGAACTCCCTCAGTTCTTTTTGACATAGAACCAAGTGGAATCACTGTATCATATGGAAATTCTATTTTTAGTTTTTTGAGGACTCAATATATAGTTTTGACTCCTCTGCTTCTGATTCACTTTCGAGCATCAATATTTTTTCAACATTACTTTTGTAACTCTTTATAATTTCAAACTTGCAAAAACTTTTGCAGAAATAATAGAAGAGTCCAATACATCCTTCAATGATCACCCTTCAAAGAAATTTACCAGCTGTTCTCATTCTACCACTTTGCTTTATCCTTCTTTCTCTTTATGTGTATGGGGGTTTGTATAGAAAGTTCTAGAAATGATGCTTCTTTATCCTAAAATGACTCAATGTGGATTGTTTAGGAACAAGGACATTCACTTTCACAAAACAATGATCAAGATCAGAACATTAACCACTGATATAAGGCCATTATCTAATTCAAAATGCCTACTTCACTTTTGCAAATTGTCCCCAATCTGAGGACATGTATGAAATTTAATTGCCAAGTCCTGTGGTAAGCAGTTCTAAAGACCCCAAAATCCCCATCCCCTGGTAAGACAATCAAATATTGATCTGGTACTGCTGTGAAGGGACTTTTCCTATGCAATTAAGGTGACTTTAAGGAGTTCCCTGGTGGCTCAGTGGGTTAAGGACCTGCTGTGACTCGGGTTACTGCTGTGGCTCAGGTTCGATCCCTGGCCAGAGAACTTCCACATGCTGTGGGCACGGCCAAAAAAAAAAAAAAAGATTTACTCTCAAATCTCATAGGTGAATAAGGACCATCGAGGATGAATCTTAATAGACAGGTGACCTTAAATTAAGGAGATTATCCTGGACACTCCGGGTGGGACAGTGTCATCCTATGAGCCCTTAAAAGCAGAAAAGAAGGCAGAGGGGAAGTCAGAGAGGCTTGGAGCTTGAGAAGAACTTGGCCTGCCATTGGCGGAGGGGCCACGGAAGTCCAGGCAGCCTCGGAGAGCAGAGTCAGCCTCTGGCTGAGAGCCAACAAGAAAGCAGGTTCCTTGGTCCCTGAACCGCCTGAAGGAGCCTGGAAAAGAATTCTTTCCAGGGCCTCTAGAGTAGAGCCAGGCCCATGGACACCTCACCTTTGGCCTGTGAGACCCCAAACAGAAGAACCCAGCAAGCCCACCAACTTGTAACCTTCCAGACTGGGAGTTGCTAAGTTTGTGTTATTCGAGGTCCCTAAGTGTGTGACACCTTGTTACAGCGGCAACGAAAAACCCACACGTGTCCCCGCCTCGGTCTCTCCTTTAATCTGGAACAGTTCCTGAGACCTTCTGTTTTGACCCTTGAAACTTTCTGGAGAGTACAAGCCAGTTATTTTTTCGAAGGTCTCTGAATCTGGGTTTGTCTGATATTTTATTCGTAGATTCTGGTTCTACCTCTTGGGCATTGATTCCGCAGAAGAGGTGCTGTGTCACTCCCAGTGAGTCACACGGGCGGGCACGTGATGTTGTTTTTGTCCCAGTAATGGTAATGTCAACTTTGATTACTTGGGTAACGTGACATCTGCCAGGCTTCTCTCCTGCAAAACTACCATTTCCCCTTTGCAAATAATAAGTGCTCTGCAGCAAGATGCTTAGAGACAATATAAATATCCTGCTCCTCATTAAATTTTGTCCACTAATTTTAGCATCCACTGATGACTCTTGCCTGGAACAGTTAATATTATGACAGATGCATTCTCTGTGTGTATTAATTCTAGCTCTATATTAGCTTTAAAATTTTGTTTAACAGCCCACTTCCCCAAATAAAGCAATAATACCATGAGTATTTCCCTTAATTAATAAGTGTTCATTGGCGCTCCCTTTGTGGCCCAGTGGTAATGAACCCTACTAGTAACCACGAGGATGAGGGTTCGATCCTTGACCTCGCTCAGTGGGTTAAGGATCCGGTGTTGCCATGAGCGGCAGTGTAGTTGGCAGATGTAGCTCTGATCTGGCGTGGCTGTGGCGTAGGCCGGCAGCTGGAGCTCCGATTCGACCCTTAGCCTGGGAACTTCCATTTGCCAGGGGTGTGGCCCTAAAAAGGAAAAAAAAAGTGTTCCTCAACATTTAAGCATTTATTTTTGTATTCAGTGTTTCAGCATAACGTTATATAGTGGTTTACTAAACTGGGTCATTTAGCTTGGTTCTACTATTTCACGATTTTAAATTATGACACAACAAATGTCCTCATAGCCTAGTGGTTAAGGATTCAGCATTGTCATCGCTATGGCCCAGGTTCAGTACCTGGCCTGGGGGACTTCCTCATGCCGTGGGTGTGGCCAAAACCAAAAAACAAAAACAAAAGCAGCCCCGGCCCCCCACAATGTCCTTGTAAATACATAGTAGTTGATGTATGAATATCTCCTTAGGATAAATTACCGGGATTGGAATTAATGAGTCAACAGGTAGGTACATTCTTGCTAAAGTCTTGCATCTATATGGTCAAATTACCCCCTAAACACCAGTTTCCATTTCGATCATGAACGTATGAGATGACCTATTTCTGCTAACACTGAGTATTATCATTGTCCTTTAATCTCTGCTGATATGTTGGGTTGGAAAAATAGAATCTTACTGTTTTAATTTGCATGTCTTTGTTCACTAAATGTTTGGGGAAAGGATTACTAAGTATCGCTAAGACTGGATATATATTACAGATTTTTTGAATTCATTTTTATTTCTCCTTCGGTGACATATCTGTACTTTCCCTACTTTTCTATTGAGGTATTTGGCTTTTCCTTGTTGACATGGTTATATGTTTTCTTTTCTATTGGCTCCACTGTTCATGAGAGCAAGGACTGTGAACATATTCATGTTGTATGTCAGCCTTTAGAGTAGTGCCTGACACTTCAGTAGGTAGCCAATAAATATGTATTGGGAGTTCTTGTCATGGCTCAGCAGAAATGAATTTGATTAGCATCCATGAGGATGCAGGTTTGATCCCTGCCCACAGTGGGTTAAAGATCTGGCATTGCCATGAGCGGTGGTGTAGGTCACAGATGCCACTTGGATCTGGTGTTGCTGTGGTTGCGGTGTTTGTAGGCTGGCAGCTGCAGCTCCGATTCACCCCCTAGCCTGGGAACCTCCTTATGCTGCAGGTGCAGCCCTAAAAAGACAAAAATAAAATAAAATAATAATAAAATAAATTCATGTTGAATATTTATGAGACCTCTTTCTATTTTAAAGATGATCTCTGAAGCAATCATTCACTGGCTACCATGGCCCAGGTCCTGTGCTCAGTGATTGCATGTATTATTTCTCATACCCTGATGACAATCCCATGAGATCTGGTTATTATCTCTACCTTCACAGAGGGGGCACGGAGAAATTTCAAGAACGTAACCATAGCCAAACAGCTAGTAAGTGGTGGGGCTGGGATTCAAACACAGGAAATCTAGTTCTAGCATCTACATTAAGTTTTGGGCTATAAAAATATATAACTTTGGATGTTGTATTCAGCTTTCATTTACAGGGTTTGGTTTTGTTGTGATAACTAGGCCCATTTATGTTATCCCTAAAACTGGAATTTAATAAGGAATTCACTTGCATGCTGGTTCACTAATAAAGAATCAGGCCCAATGCCCTGAGTGACAGACATGAAAATTATATTTAGAGAACTCTGAAGATTCTTCTCTCTATAATAATAAAAAAAAAATCTGTGAAATAAGAATGAATCTAAAAATCTTTGGGACATACAACCGCTTCTCAGTGGAAAACTCACTGAGCTAATTCTGACATGGTTGCTTATTGAGATTATACTCCAGCTAATAAATAACAACATATTAAGTAGGTTTGCTTTATGTTTTATCAGTTTGTAACACCTGACTTCTTTTTTTTTGCCTTTTGTCCTTTTAGGGCTGCACTTGCAGCATATGGAGGTTCCCAGGTTAGGGGTCTAATCGGAGCTGTAGCCGCCAGCCTACACCACAGCCACAGCAATGCGGGATCCGAGCCATGTCTGCAAACTACACCACAGCTCATGGCAATGCCGGATCCTTAACCCACTGAGGGAGGACAGGTATCGAACCCGCAACCTCGTGGTTCCTAGTCGGATCATTTCCGCTGAGCCACGACGGGAACTCCATGTAACACCAGACTTCTTTCCAAAAGCATCTAGGGAGACTATAACAAGGCTCTAGTCAGCTTCTTCGTTTTCTGCCAACTCGTCAGAGTAAAGGGCTGGGGTTCTTTGAAATATTACCTTCGGGCAACTTGCACAAACTCTTCACCGGCTTGAGCCAGTTCCTCTGCCATCTTCTCCAAAGACGCAAACACTTGATTCTCCACGTCCTTCCTCTCCACTGAGATGATCAGATGGCAAAGCCGAACAGTCATTGAGGAGACTATTCTCTCGATGGCCTTGTTCTGTATCAGGGAGCCGATGTCATCCAAGAGGAAAGACTCCATCTGTGGACAGAAGTACGACAAGGCTGAGATGAAAAGAGGAAGACTCAAGTTTGCCCTTCTAGTTAGGATATAATAGATGACAGCAGGTTAAAGTCCCTGCTACGACATCAAGAAACGTCAGATACTAGTAACCATGAAGTTACGGGTTCGATCCTCAGTGGGTTAAGGGGATTGTGGTGTAGGCTGTGATGTAGGCCGACAGCTGCAGTTTGACCCCTAGCCTAGGGACCTCCATATGCTGCAGGTGCAGCCCTAAAAAGAAAAAAGACTAAAAAAGAAAAAAGAAACGTCCTATAAACTGTAAAAATTATATTCCAAACACATGAGAGAGCTGTGGCAGCAAAGATGATGAGACATTAAAATTCCAAGGATGGGGACTTCCTGCTGTGGTGAAACAGGCTAGGTGGCGTCTCTACAGCGTCTGGATGCAGATGATCCGCACGTCGTGCTTACAGCCATGGAAGAAAGAGCTACAGAATCCTGGCCCACTGTCTCAATTATCAGGAATTATTTTTTTTGTCTTTTTGCCTTTTATGTAGAGCCGCACCCGCAGCATATGGAGGTTCCCAGGCTAGGGGTCTAACAGGAGCTGCAGCCGCCGGCCTTCGCCACAGCCACAGCAACGCGGGATCCAACCTGCGTCTGCAACCTACACCTCAGCTCATGGCAACGCCGGATCCTTAACCCACTGAGCGAGGCCAGGGATCGAACCCGCAACCTCATGCTTCTTAGTCGGATTCGTTAACCACTGAGCCGCGAAGGGAACTCCTATCAGGAATTTTTAAAATTGAAGTTGTGGAGTTCCTGTTCTCAACAGGTTAAGAACCCAACTAGTATCCACGAGGATCTGGGTTCGATCCCTGGCCTCACTCAGTGGGTTAAGGATCTGGCGTTGCCACAAGCTGTAGTTTAGGTCACAGATGCAGCTTGGATCCCACGATGCTTGAGGCTGTGGTGTAGGCCGACAGCTGCAGTTCAGATTCAACCCCTAGCCTGGAACCTCCATATACTGCAGGTGTGGCCCTGAGAAAAAAATAAAAAAAAGGAAGTTGTTGCATTGAGTATTTTTTTTTTTTACTTCAGTGGATCTTGTGTTCTCATATGTAAATGAATACCCACACAATATTTTTAGTATGAACTCTGTTAATGAAACATTTGTATTAATGAAACTCATCAATACAAATTATAAATTACTCCAGATACGAAAGAGTTGAACACATAAGAAAAAGGAGAATGTGGTCATTCCTGCTTCTGAGTACGCCTAGAGATCAGTCGACACCTATGCCAAGAGGGTGAGTTGTAAAAACCCTCTGATCCGTCTTTGATGGGCAGTCATGACAGCGTAGACACCCCCAGAAAACCAACAAGGTGGAAAACAGGGATGTTTTTGCTTACCTTGTTGAGAAGATGCTTTCCACTCTCTGAGCCAAAGAACAGAAGATCGGATTCACTCTAAATGTAGGAAATCCAGTGTTTGTTTTCTGGGTTTCTTTTTTCAGCTGCACCCACGGCACGTGGAAGTTCCGGGGCCAGGGACTGCAACCCAAGTCTCTGCAGTGGCGACACCAGATCCTTAACCCACTGTGCCACATGGAAGTTCTGAAACCCAGTTTTTCAAAAACCGGCAACAGGAGTCTATTTACGTCTACACTGCAGTTCAAGGCTGTGCCATCTCCCAGCAACTGTTAGCTGACTCTACTGCTGACGTCACAGGCGGTATCTCTTAACAGGGAAACGTCATAATTTATGTATGGAGCCACTGAAGATCTGCTGTTTCTGCAGTATTGAAGGTCCTGCTTAGTCACAAGAATAAGAATCAGATTACAGTCCAAGAAAGAATTTAAATGTTTTCATCGATTCGGCCATAGAAATAAGACTCAACTACGCATCTTCAAAAAGTTTTGTTGTGGGAAACCAACAGGAAATTAGGCATCTGAAAGCCAAATGATGAATCACAAGCAGTTTAATTATCTTGGCTTCTTTCTAGTTCCCCCATGTGTGCATTTTCACAAGAATGTGGTTTGTGAGTAAATATTCAGGCTACTGTTTCTTGGAAACAATGAAAGAAATGGGGTCTTAAACTGGAGGGAAAGCAAAATTAAATATGTATCTGAGATGTGTACTATGTCCCCGGTATTTTCTATACATCGTCTCATTTATTTCATAGGATAATTTAATTAGGTAAGTATTATTAATTATGCTTTACCAGTGAGGAAACCAATGATTTGGGCACATGAATGGTGCCCAAACTTTGAGAATTATTTCTATTCAAATTATCACTCATTCCTTGCTTTGCAACAAGTCCCTAAAGACTATTATAATGTTGGGTTTTGTCTGATCAGGAAAACAGAAACCACTTTAGGTACTCAAAACAGAGGGAAATTGATTCAAATAAATGCAAAAGTGTTGGGAAGAACAGTGATTTTAGGGAGGACTTCTGGCTTTGGCTGAGTCAGGTGACTGTCAAATGCCCTCTCCTAAAAACAGCTCTAAAGATAGACAGAACTGCCCCCAGGCAATCACTTCAGCCCTTGGAAAACTGACCAAAGGCATGCAACAATCTGAAAAGTGTTGATACTAGAGTAAATGCTGGACTTGGAGGAAATCTACAGCGTCCTAGTCTGTGGCTGATCATATCTCTCCCCTTAACGTGGAATTCTGCCACTGGAGGAAGACAAGGGACTTTTCTACTGCCATTAAAGGAAGCTCACTCAATTGCAGCAGATGATGCCCTCACTCAGAATCCTTGTCAGTCAAAGTGGTTTCCCAGAGACAAGAGTTGTCAAGAGACAAAAGGGTCGAAGACTTTTTTCTCCTGGCCAGAGGTTGAGGTTGTGAGTGAGGCAAGCACCTTCCCAGCTAACACTCTGCACATATATAGCAGAGATCAAAAATCCTCATGCTGGAGTTCCCGTCATGGCTCAGTGGTTAACAAATCCGACTAGGAACCATGACGTTGCGGGTTCAATCCCTGGTCTTGCTCAGTGGGTTAAGGATCCGGTGTTGCCGTGAGCTGTGGTATAGTTTGCAGACATGGCTTGGATCCCACATTGCTGTGGCTGTGGCGAAGGCCAGCAGCTATGGCTCCGGTTAGACCCCTAGCCTGGGAACCTCCATATGCCTTGGGTGCGGCCCTAGATAAGGCAAAAAGACAAAAAAAAAAGGAATCTTCGTGCTAAAACAAATCCGACTAGGAACCATGAGGTTGCAGGTTTGATCCCTGGCCTTGCTCAATGGGTTAAGGATCTGGCGTTGCCGTGAGCTGTGGTGTAGGTCACAGATGTGGCTCGGATCCCACGTTACTGTGGCTGTGGCAAAGGCAGGCAGCTGCAGCTCCCGTTAGACCGCTAGCCTGGGAACCTCCATATGCCGCGGGTGTGGCCCTAGATAAGGCAAAAAGACAAAAAAAAAAAAGAATCTTCGTGCTAAAACAAATCTGACTAGGAACCAAGAGGTTACGTGTTCTATCCCTGGCCCTGCTCAGCGGGTTAAGGATCCTGCGTTGTCGTGAGCTGTGGTGTAGGTCACAGACGTGGCTTGGCTCTGGCATTGCTGTGACTGCCGTTGTAGGCCAGCAGCTGCAGCTCTGATTCAACCCCGAGTCTGGGAACTTCCGTATGCCACTGGGTGCGGCCCTAAAAAGCAAAAGAAAACAACAATGGGCAGTGTCAATACCACCAGAATCACACAAAATGGGTTTCCAGGGGAAAGGTGAGTTCTATTATTAAGAAAAGGAGATGAGGGGTGCTAGACAAAGACAAAACCCAAAATGATGTTCACTGCAAAATATGGTTGGGAAAAAAGGGAGAAAGTAACTGTGGAAAGTCAGAGGTTACAGGTGTTCCTAATGAAATCATGGCAGAGAGAGGCGAAGGCCGGCAGCTACAGAGGGCTATGCGGCGCTGAACGTGGGTATCACCTTCAAGATGACTGGCTGTGCAGAGAAGCGGCCGCAACGCTTTGGCCTGAGTTCTCTGAAAAGGTGGCCCTGGTACAAAGATTTGAGGTTTATTGAGAAAGTGACCCCAAGACAGGTGGGATGGTAAACCCGGAAAAGAAGGAACCTAACAAGAGAAGGTGCAGAAAGGACTGAGTGGCAGCTGGGGACAATCAGAACTCTCCTGCAGAGGACCTTGAAAGAGTGTAGGCTCGGGTGCCAAACGGGCGAGTACTCGCCTGGGAATATGAGCAAAACCGGAGAAAGGAGAGCGCTTTTCTTTATTTTTTTAAATTTATTTTATTATTATTAATTGATTAATTAATTAATTTGTCTTTTCAGGGCCGCATCGGTGGCATATGGAGGTTCCCAGGCTAGGGGTCTAATCGGAGCTGTAGCCGCCGGCCTTCGCCACAGCCACAGCAACGCGGGATCCGAGCCGCGTCTGCAACCTACATCCTAGCTCACGGCAACGCCGGATCCTTAACACACTGAGCGAGGCCAGGGATCGAACCGGCAACCTCATGGTTCCTAATCGGATTCGTTAACTGAGCCACGACGGGAACTCCAGGTGTGCTTTTCAATACGTTAAGCAGATACCGTGAGTGCAGGGAGAGCAGGACAGGAAAGGTCCCAGGATGTTTTTCCGCTGAAGAGTGAGATGGGAAGCGCACGGCTGATGTAGGTAATTTTTGAGGAAGTACAGGGAGTTTGCGGGAAATCTGGCAGCGTCCTCGTTCTGTCCCTCAAATGCACCAAAAAATGTTTCCTAAAAGGAAGTCAGAGTAGGATCAGAACCCAAGGGACTTGAAAGAACCACCTTTCCCCAACTCAGAAGGGGAAATCGGTCCGGAGAACGAAAAGCGAGCGGCCCAACGCCGCTCAACGGCAGGGCGGAGTCCAAGGCTTCTCAGGGCCCGTGTGCGGTCGGCGAGTCGGCTGTGAAGTCACGCCCTGGCTATGCACCATCCAGGAGGTCTCAGCAGGCGAAAGGAGCGTTCGACCCAAACGAAACCAACAGCCTACGCTTCGGGTTCTCTGCGGTCCTTAAGCAGGAAAGGAAAAGAAGCCCACCTTGGACACAGGATGGGGCCTTAGAACTTTGTTTGCATCCATAAAACGTCCCTTTGAAACAGTAGGTAGAAAGCCACCAGAGCAAAAGTACCCTAAAAAGGGACCTTCCGCTGGCACCGCCCCCTTGTCTGTGACCCGGGGACCCCCCCCCAGCTTCCGGTCCCTCTGCGGGGGCTGGCTCTGGAAGCTGCGCCTAAAGCCGCGCCCCACTCCTCCAGCCCCTAGACCGTCTGCAGCTGGCAGCGCGCCCCGCGCACAGGCCCCGCCCCACCGCCCGCCGTGGGGCTGGCCGCGCGGAATCACGGGGCGGGGGCGGAGCCGCAACGGCGGTGGGCGCGGCGTCGGGGCTGCGCTCGCTGCTCCAGCAGACGCGCGGGCGCCCGGGCCCAGGCAGCCGGGTCCAGGGGCGCGTGGGGCGCGCGTCCGGGCTGGGCGCGGGGGCGCGGCCAGGGCGTGCGGGGCGGGGCCGGCGGGGCGGGAGCGCGGCAGTCGCCCCGGCTGGTCCCAAGCCGGGTGGCCGCCTGGCCGGCTGTTGGCTGCAGCGGCGGCGAGGGTGGCCCTGGCGCGCAGCCCTTCGCCATGTACACCTTCGTGGTGCGCGACGAGAACAGCAGCGTTTACGCCGAGGTCTCCCGGCTGCTGCTCGCCACTGGCCACTGGAAGAGGCTGCGGCGGGACAACCCCAGGTTCAACCTGATGTTGGGAGAAAGGAACCGGCTGCCCTTCGGGAGACTGGGTGAGCTTCCCCGCTTCGCGCCCTCCCTCTTCTCCCGGTAGAACGGGCGCTTTTGTTTTAAGGTCAGAAACCTCCCCCTTCCTCCGTCGTTTCTCGGGCAGATAAAAAAACGCATCCCTTAAAGGGCTAAACCCATCGTTTTTCATGCCTTCTCGCCTCCTTAATCGGATTCGGGGCGGGAGTGGAGGTGCGGGCTCCCGGAGCCGCGGCTGCCTCTTGACAGCGACTCATCCCTGCAGCCGGGGGCGGGGAGCCCAGGCCTCGCGTCTCCCGGATTTCCCAGGCCCGACGCCCCCAAATCCGGCGGGTCCGCCGGCCCGATCGCCGGGCGGGGCGCGGCTCCGCGGAGCCGGCTGCTGAAATCCGGCTGGAGTCCTCTATTCCTCCCTGCCTGTGTCGGCGCGGGAGGGGAGCCTGTGCGTGTTGCAAACCCTGAGGATTCAGCTACCCAGAGGCTCAGTTAAACTGTCAAGGGATTTGGAAGAGACCTGGATTCTGAAAGCCGGAGCTTCAGCAGTGAGCCTGGCCCAGGGAAGGCGGGACGGTGTCTGATTTCCGACCTTCCCTTCGCTTCACCAAAGAACGCATTCTCACGATCGCGGGTTGAATGCAGATGCTAGGTGACGCTGGGTTCTCTGCCCTCCTCTCTTCGCGGGGAGGTACCTTCTTTCCGGTGGTTGAAGCTGGCACCACTGCGTCTGCATCTTCCCCTGGAGGGAGGGGCTGGGGAAGCGGAGGACCGGCGAACTCCTTCCATTTTAGATGATGTAAACCAGAAGTTGTGCCCCGCACTTGAGCTCACATCCCGCTGCCCCGAACGTGGTCTCACGGCCTCTGAGCGCACAGTCACGGGGGAATTGCAGCCTCGCTAGGGGTAGCCATGTTCCCTGCCAGAAATTCCCCTGGGGCGGGGACCAGATCGTCTTGCCAGAGACAAATCCGTCAAGAGGAAAAGGCGTCCCCGCCTTGGAGAGCGTCCCAGAGAGCCGTGTTCTGTGTCAGGAGAGGGTACAGTTTTTAGAAAATAGATGTGGTCAGAGAGTGGCGAAGTTGAATAGGGAAAGACTGAGAATAGACCATATGGAACTGACTAGCCCTTGAAGGGTTTATGGGGGAGTGGGGTGGGCGCAGAATTGTAGTGATTTGAGGAATGAAAGTATTTCAACATAGGCTTGCTGAAACTTTTTCTTTGGGAAGGCACCGCCTGGGAAGGGACCGCCGACAGCTTTCTGTGGTTGTACAAGTTTGCTATGTATGATTGGGGACCCCATGGACTGGCCGATTCAAACCCCCCAGAAATCCTGGAATACGGAGAACGGGCCTGGAAGCTCCCTTTTGCCAAACTGTCTCCCCAGGAAGCCCTCAGCAAGAATGCCTTCCCTAAAAGAAGAAACCCTGGGTGTGGTCGAGAACATTTATTTCCTTCTCGTTCTGTCCGCTTCCCTGCCTGACTTACTTTCCTCCTTGGACTGGGCAGTGCCCGGCTGTCAGGGCTTCGGTGAAATCCTAAAATTAAAAACCGACAAAAATGGCTCCGTGGGGTCTGCAGCAGGGATGGTTGGCACTGCGGTGAGGTTCCAGGTGAGGGAGAAAGAGCCCAAACCTAGAGGGTCCAGATCCTGAACAGTGACCACAAAGTCAGCAGATGATCGGTAAACGTTTGTTGGTTTGTTTTTTGGCTGCACCTGTAGCGTGCAGACGTTCCCGGGCCAGAGATTGAATCTGAGCCGCAGCTGTGACCTGTGCCACAGCTGTGGCAATGCCAGATCCTTAATCCACTGCACCATAAACCTTTTTTTTTTTTTTTTGTCTTTTTAGGGCCACACCAGTGGCCCATGGATGTTCACAGGCCAGGGGTTAGATTGAAGCTGCAGTTGCCGGCCAGTGACACAGCCACAACCACAGCAACTCGGGACCTGAGCCGCATCTTTGACCTCCATTGCAACTTGCATCAATGCCAGATCCTTAACCCACTGAGCAAGGCCAGGGATCGAACCCGCATCTTCATGGATACTAGTTGGATTCTTCACCCGCTGAGCCACAGTGGGAACTCCAACATTTAGTTTTTATGGGAAAGAAAATGGCATCCCATAACCAAATGGTTATTGGCCTTCACTGTTAGAGATGTTTGCCTTTTGCTGTGAAGTACACTGTGTGTGAAGGTTCAGGAACGCCAGTGCCAAGGGGACGAGAACGTGGACAGTTCAAGTGGGAACCAGCTCATTAGTCCCAGAGAGACCGAGAGAGCTAGTTAGTGCCTGGACCTTATTACCTAATTGTATGCTGTTCTCACATGAATTCTTCTTACCGCTGGCATCTTCAATTTAAACTCCCTTTGTTTGGTTCTGCTTTTATTTATGTTGCTGAAAAGTCTACGCATTTTGTTATGATGTTAAAAAAAAATGGAGGCTTTTGGAGTTCCTTGGTGGCTCAGCAGGTGAAGGGTCCAGTGTTGTCCCTGCTGTGGCTTTGGTTGCTGCTGGGGCGAGAGTTTGATCCCTGGTCCAGAAACTTTTGCATGCTATGGGTGTGACCCCCCCCCCAAAAAAAAAAAAACAAAACTGATGCTTTTGTAGAGAGCATCATATCGAGTGAAGTAAGTCAAGCAGAGAAAGACAAATATTCTATGCTGTCACTTAGGATTGTATGGTTCCACTTATGTAGAAGCCAAACAATAATACAAATGAATTCATTGGCAATGCAGGAACAGACCCACAGACATAGAAAACAAACTTCTGGTTAGCAAAGGGGAAGAAGATGGAGAGGAATAAATTTAGGTGTATGGGACTAACAGTACCCACTGCTACATATAAACAAGACAAACAACAAGGATTTACTGTAGAGCACAGGGAATTATATGCAGTATCTTGAAATAACCTACAATGGAAAAGAATCTGAAATATGTGTGTGTGTATGTATGTATATCTGAATCACTTTAATGTACATCTGAAACGAACACAATACTGAAAACCAACTCTAATTTTAAAAATTGAGGCTTTTGTTCTTATTTATACCCCTTCTGCTCCAATTTTATGAGGAGGGGGCATGCAGTATGATCTATGGAAAGCGAGTGTCCCTCAGCGTTCCCACTGTGGCTCAGTGGTCTGGGAACTTGAAATAGCATCTGGGAGGGTGCAGGTTCAATCCCTGGCCTTGCTCAGTGGGTTAAAGGATCCCGCGTTGCCATGATCTGCAGTGTAGATCGCAGATGCCCCCAGATCTGGCCTTGCTGTGGCTGTGGTGCGGGCCTCAACTAACACTCCTATTTAATCCCTCTAGCCTTGGAACTTCCATACGCCGCAGGTGCAGCCCTAAAAAAAAAAAAAAAGGAAAAAGAAACTGCTCTTCCATCCTAAAAAGGAGAAAGAGAGGCAGTGGTGGTCTTTGGCAGACCTACAATGTTGTATCATCAGAGCCACTCTGGGTAGTCCCCGTTGTGGCTCAGTGGGTGAAGAACCCAGCATAGTGTCTGTGAGGATGCGGGTTCAGTTCCTGGCCTCGATCATCGAGGATCCAGCATTGCCGCAAGTTCCCGGGGCTAGGGATCAAACCTTCGCCCCAGCAGCAACAGCCACTCCTCAGCAGTGACAGTGCTGACTCCTGTTGTGTCCCCTGTGCGCTGGTGCCGACCTTGTCATTTCCCTTCTGAGCCTCCTTTTTTCTTCACAGGTCACGAGCCTGGGCTGATGCAGTTGGTGAATTACTACCGGGGGGCCGACAAGCTGTGTCGCAAAGCTTCCTTAGTGAAGTAAGTGTCCTCTAAACCTGCATCTTCCGTCCTTCACCTCGGTGGTTTTAGCTTTCATCCTGGAGAACTTAAGCAAAAAATGGGGGATTATCTTTAAAGGGCAAAACTACTTTTCTTTTAAAAACCAACAGCTATTGGAGTTCTCTTTGCAGCTCTGTGGTTAACGAATCTGAGTAAGAACCATGAGGTTGCGGGTTCGATCCCTGGCCTTGCTCAGTGGGTTAGGGATCCGGCGTTGCCGTGAGCTGTGGTGAAAGTTGCAGACGTAGCTCGGATCCCGCGTTGCTGTGGCTGTGGCGAAGGCCGGCGGCTACAGCTCCTGTTAGACCCCTAGCCTGGGAACCCCCATATGCCACGGGTGCGGCTCTACATTAAAAAAAAAAAAAAAAAAAAGACAAAAAAAAACCCACCCCAACAGCTAGCAGTTTTTGATTGCAATTCAGCCTTTGCTTGATTTTTTTTTTTCTTTTTAGGGCCGCACCTGCAACATATGTAGGTTCCCAGGCTAGGGGTCTAATAGGAGCTGCAGTCGCCGGCCTACACCACAGCCACAGCAATGCAGCATCCGAGCTGTGTCTGCAACCTACACCACAGCCCACGGCAATACCAGATCCTTAACCCAGGGATCGAACCCACAACCTCACAGTTGCTAGTAAGGATTCGTTTCCACTGAGCCACGATGGGAGCGCCCTGTCTGTGCTTGATTAAGTGATCTGTCTCTTAGGTGGAGGCTCCTGAGAAGCAGAGCTCCAGGCAGGGCTTCTGATGTGAGTGATTTATGAGGGGAGGGCTCTCAGGAGACACCCGTTCAGTGCCAAGGGCAGGGCAGCTGTGAAAGCAGCCAAAAGCAAAGAGGTGGTTTCAGCTCAGGTCTCATCTCAGCCTGACACCTTGGAGCTTGGGAGTGAGTGGTGCCGTGATGGTCTGTGCTCCGGTGTCACTCAGCCACTGGCTGTGGGGAGGAAGGAGCTTGCCCAGCACTTCCAGGCAGGGACAGGGGCAGAGCCCTGGGCAGCCAGCTCGCAGCAGCCAGCGGTCCCCTCGGAGGAGACCCCTGGGGAGTATATAATGCCGTCTGCCTCCCTGCCCTTCTCTGAGCAGCTGGCTCATGGCCAGGTGCCCTAGAAAGTGTCCTGAGGAGTTCCCGCTGTGGGGCGCTGGGTTAAGGATCTGTCACTGCCACACCCGTGGCACAGGTCGCACTGTGGCTTGGATTCCACCCCTGGCCTGGGAACTTCCATATGCTGTGGGTGCAGTGCCCCCCAAAAGTACACTGAAACGGAAGGAAAGGGTATTCTATGACAATCAAGATCTGGGGTCAGCAGCGCGGGTTTCGAGTTCAGCTCTTCTCGTTAGCTTGCACGAAACGTGTGATCCCGCTCAAGCTCCGTGCGTCCCTCCTGACGAGGCAGGAGGGTGACACGGCGACGCGTGTGCCGCGTGCAGCACAGCGGTACGCCCTGAGCCCGGGAGGCCGTGCCCCGATTTCCGTTTCTGTAAAGCGAGGATAACAATGGCAGCCAGCTCAGGGTTGCTGGGAGGACTGGTCGAGTCAGTCCCTGCAAAGGCTTGGAGTAATGCAGGCGTCTTGGTTCACGCTGCGTAGACGGGAGGTGGGCGTGGCCCCTGAAGTCCCGTCTCTGGTGTTTGTTCCGTGGTGACCAGTAAACGTGTGTGTAGCCCAACAGATCATTTAAGCAGACACTAGAGGATGTGACCCAATGCCGAGGCTCTTTTCGCCACTCACTGCTTTTTCTCTAGATCGTTACCAAGCGTTGATGGGAGTATTTCCACTTTTTTTTTTTTTTTTGGTGGCTGTGCCCACGGCATGCAGAAGATCCCAAGGCGAGGGCTCGAACCCGCACCACAGCAGTGACAATGCCAGATCTTTAACCTGCTGAACCACAAGGGAACTCCTTTACCTTCTTGTTCAGACTCACTGCCCTCGGTTACTTAGTACCCACCTCTCCCTGTGATGGGTGCTCATGATTCACTGGCCAGCTCTAAAGGAGCGCGAGGCTTCCTGAAGTCTTCTTCTTACGTATTTGGAGTGCCAGCAATTGTTTCACCAGAACTAGGAGTAGAAGTGGGACATGGCTGTTTATCCAGATTCTTCATTTAGAAATTTTTATATGGTACTTATTCATTCTTTATTCTATGATGATTTTTTGTAAAAAGAGGTAGAGTTTGGTTTTTGAAGCAGAGGATGCTGTAAAAAGTGATAGTCTCTGTATTTGCATATGTGGCAGTTTCTTGTTTTTTTTTGTCTTTTTGCCTTATCTAGGGCCACACCCGTGGCATATGGAGGTTCCCAGGCTAGGGGTCTAACAGGAGCTGTAGCCGCCGGCCTTCGCCACAGCCACAGCAACGCGGGATCCGAGCCGCGTCTGCAACCTACACCACAGCTCACGGCAACGCCGGATCCTTAACCCACTGAGCAAGGCCGGGGATCGAACCCGCAACCTCATCGTTCCTAGTCGGATTCGTTAACCACTGAGCCACGATGGGGAACTCCCCATATGTGGCAGTTATAACAAGGTGGAGAACATACAGAGCCGGAGGCATGGCAGGTCTCGCGACCTCTGTGACCTTGGACAGTGCCACTGAGAATCCTGGTATCTGTGTAGATGGAGGTGATCATCCACGCCTCCATGTGGATCGACCCTCCCTGGCATGTGACATGGTCTGTTACGGTGCCTTACAAAAGGCGACATGACTTATGTGCAGGCTGGGGCTTGTCATCATCCTCTTAAGCTGCCTTCACTCTCTCGCGTGTCATGCCAGGGACTGTAGTAATTCCAGGAGGAGATGATGGGCTTTGTCGGTTCGTCTCTCTCCCATAGTCTGTTCGGCTCAAAACAGCCCCAGAAAGTTAAAAATGTCACCGCAGGTGGCAGCTCCGAGAAAACATTTGGGTTGCCCATGGCCATAGTGGCTAGTGTTGAGCCAGGATGGTTCTCACCTGCACGGACGGGACCCATGGGTGTCCCTCAGGGCTTCCGGGAGCGTCAGCAGGGTTCTCTGCTGGACCCTGATCTCGGCGAGACAGCAGGGAGTGACAGCTTGAAATGAGACCTTAGTTCCCTGCCCGGGAACCGAACCTGGGAAGCCTGGGTGAGAACCAGGAATCCTAACTAGAAGCCTGAGGCAGAGCTGCCCTGGCGCTTATCCCCTTAGGAAAGTAGAACATTCTCAAGGAGACCAGCTGAAGCTGCAAAGACAGGCTCGGCGCGCCCTGTGAGCGGCACAGCATGACATGTGGGAGAAGCAGTTGACTGTTTAAGACAGAAGCAAGGCAGAAATACACGTGCGAAGGGTGTGGGGTTGGGTGTCCTGCGGAATGAGGAACACGCGGGGCGGGGGGGGCACGACACTTAAATGACGTCCTCGATGGCAGTTCTTCTGGGCCTTTGTCTTCCCCTAGCAGCTGTCTCACTTGTTTCTCCCCCCAGACTGGACCCAGAGCCCTCCTTGCTGTGTTTGCACATCTTTTAGCCTGGACGGATGCCAGCGTGGGGGTCTGGGGGGGGTGGATCTTGACGGCACTTATTATGGGATAGTGCCCCTCGCTTTTGGACGCCCTCCCACCCCAGGAGCCTGCCTTTCTGCGCACGCGTAGTCGGGGAGGTCCCATTGACCTCAGGCTCACGTGATAGATGGGGTCATCTTATCTCGCCACTCTCGCAGACCTCAGCTCCTGTCATTAACCTTCTCCCTGAAATGTCAAAGAGAAGCAAGCTCCAGTGTAGTCAGCTTAACAAATTCCGGCCGTTTTCAGCCCAGGGGCCCGTCTGCCTCCGACCTCACAGCAAGCACCTGTCACTTTCAGGGGGTTTCCGAAATCCTTCGAGGCCCTGTGGCCATAGTCTCAGAGCCCTAAAGGGCTGTCCTTCTGGCCCAGGCTGGAGCTTGCTTTTCCTCTTGTGAACATTTCTCGCCTATGTTGAGGCTGCTTCCCAAATGGGATGTTTTTTGTTTTTTTTCATTTTTGGCCACCCCTTGGCACGTGGAGCTCCCGGGCCAGGGATCAGATCTGAGCCACAGTTGTGACCTAAGCTGCAGCTGCAACGTTGGATCCCTAACCCACTGTGCCGCACCGGGGACTGAACCCAAGTCCTAGCGCTCCTAAGGTGCCTCTGATCCTGTTGGGCCACAGTGGGAGCTCCCAGATGGGCTTTTTTTTGGAAATGGAACAAATGCTAGGGACTTCCTATGGAAACTGGACATGGTCCTGTACTGGAAATGAGGGCTTCCTTCAGATGAAGGACATCTTACAGAACAGTGCTGGCCAACAGAAGTAGAATACTAGCCACACAAGTAGTTTTAAATTGCCCCTAGTTGCCCCATTTGAATGAGTACAAAGAAACGTGTCCAGTTCATTTATTATTCCTCATTTGGCGGGGAGGGCTGCCCTTGTGGTGTATGGAGGTTTCCAGGCCAGGGATTGAATCTGAGCTACAGCCGTGACCTCCACTCCAGCTGTGGCAACACTGGATCCTTAACCCACTGCACAGGGCTGGGGAGTGAACCTGCATCTCGGCAGTGACTCAGGCGGCTGCAGCTGGATCCTTAACACACTTCACCGCAGCAGGAACTCCGGGTGCAATTTGTTTTAATAATATATTTTATTTGACTAAATAAATTCAAAATGTCAGTTTGACATGTAATTAATATTAAAAAAAACAATGGAGATACATATTCTTTTTTTCTCATTCTGAGTCTTCCAAATCTGATGTGTATTTTCCATTTATAGCACATCTTAACTTAGACATTAAATTTATTGGAAACCCTGTATTTAGATTTCATGACAATGTATGGTTGCAAAGCTAGACTTACATACCCAAGTTATCCCCCCTTGTAAAAGTTCTTCAGTAATTGAGTTAAATACTAAGTATAATTTGCCTTTAATATTCACATGTCCATTGACAAAACAGGTTCATTTGATTAGAAGAATTGATTAGGAGTTCCCGTTGTGGCTCAGTGGTTAACGAATCCGACTAGGAACCATGAGGTTGCGGGTTCAATCCCTGGCCTTGCTCAGTGGGTTAAGGATCCGGCGTTGCCGTGAGCTGGGGTGTAGGTTGCAGACGCAGCTCGGATCCCGCGTTGCTGTGGCTGTGGCGAAGGCCGGCGGCTGCAGCTCCTGTTAGACCCCCAGCCTGGGAACCTCCATATGCCACGAGTGCGGCCCTAGAAAAGGCAAAAAGGCAAAAAAAAAAGGAAGTGATTAGACTTTGAAGCAAAAGCATATCATTTTCAAAACTATGTCCAAGTTAAGTAAATTCACCAACTCCCATGTCACCTCCGTGTTATTAACATTGAACTCAGAGGAGGTATCCAATAAATGGAAAAGAAACTCTAGGAGTTCCGATTGTGGCTCGGTGGTAATGAACCCGACTAGTATCCATGAGGATGCAGGTTAGATCCCTGGCCTCGATCGATGGGTTAAGGATCCGGGGTGGCTGTGGCTGTGGCTGTGGTGTAAGCCGGCAACTGCAGCTCTAATTCCACGCCTTGCCTGGGAACTTCATATGCTGTGAGTTTGGTGCAGCCCTCAAAGGACCAAAAAAAAAAAAGGAAGAAACTCTAAATTTATCATTATCGATAAAGTATTCTTCAAATTTGTCGTTAGTTTTTGCCTGCCAGTTTGCATCATACTGTCTTTTACAAGGAAAATCTTTTGCATATTGAGTCATGTTATAAAAATATGTAAAATCATTATCATTGACTTGTATTATGAAATTTAGCATCAATTCTTAACACCTGTCGGGCTGTGTCATACATAAGATCTTCTTTTTCAACTTCCTTAGAGCTTTAAATTTAGCTTGTTCACATAGAGCATGAGTGTAGCCAAAAAAACTTCAATCACCCCGCCATTTAAAAATGTTTGATTATTGAATGAAATAATAATTGAATGGAAAAAATGATGGGGCAAGCATGCCTCTTATTTCAAGAAAATGTGGGAGTTCCTGTTGTGACTCAGCAGAAATGAATCTGACTAGCATCCATGAGGACGCAGGTCCAATCCCTGGCCTTGCTCAGTGGGTTAAGGACCCAGCGTTGCCGTGAGCTGTGGTGTAGGTCGCAGACGCGGCTCGGATCCCGCGTGGCTGTGGCTGTGGTGTAGGCTGGCAGCTACAGCTCTTGTTAGACCTGGGAACCTCCATATGCCGCAGGTGCGTCTCTAGATAAGGCAAAAAGACAAAAAAACAAAAACAAAAAAACAAAAAGAATCCAACTGCAATGCCTTGGGTGGCCGTGGAGGCGCAGGTTCAATCCCTGGCCTGGGGCAGTGGGTTAAAGGATCTACGTTACCACAGCTGTGGCGTAGGTCACAGCTGCAGCTAAGATTCAATCCCTGGGCCTGGGAATTTCCAGGTGCTGCTGGTGTGGCCTAAAAAAATAATAATAAGAAGAAATAAAATCCTAGTAAATCCAGGTTTTTACCCAAACTAGCTCAGGTCATGTCTGTCATGATAGAAGCTGACCTGTCACATGTAGGTAAAATTCTGTGACAGATGTAAAAGATTAGAAGCTATCTTCTTAATTTACATTTTAGGCTGCAGTTTGACAGTTTTTTAATGCATTTGGAAATCTTGAGGCAAAACACACCAAGTATTCATTGGGTAGCATCTCTTATGTCACACCCAACTCATCTAAAGCTAAAGAAAAATATTTAAAATTTTCACATTCTAAGTCAATCTTTTATATTGTTAGAAATGCTTTGTACTCTTTGCATACTTATGGCTTAATTAAAGATCGTTTACTTTTTGTGAAGTATCTTTTTTACGTCTTTTTCATGGAGTTCCCACTGTGGCACAATGGGATCAGTGTCACCTTGGGAGTGCGGGGACGAAGGGTCAGCCCCCAGCCAGGCACAGTGTGTTAACGATCTGGTGTTGCAGCAGCTGTGGCCTAGGTCACAGCTGCTGCTCAAATGTGATCCCTGGCCCCGGGAACTCGATGTGCCTTGGGGTGGCCAAAAAAGAAAAAAAGAAATTTTTATTATTTTATTCAACCACATTTCCATCTATAGTGGTTTTCTTGGAGTTCCCTGGTGGCTCAGTGGGTTAAGGATCTGGCATTGTCACTGCCGCGGCACAGGTTCAGATCAGCCCCTGGCCCTAGAACTTCCCCGTGCCAGGAGCATGGCCAAAAATAATAATAAAAGTAAAATAAAATAGTTTTTCTTTTTTTGTGTAAGAATCCAAGCCATTTTATAGCTGACCTATTAAAGCTCAGATCCTATTAAAAACTTGTTTAAAGATTTTTTTGTCGAGAAGTTTTATTTATTTATTTTTTCTTTTTGCCTTATCTAGGGCTGCACCTGTGGCATATGGAGGTTCCCAGGCTAGGGGTCTAACAGGAGCTGTAGCCGCCGGCCTTCGCCACAGCCACAGCAACGTGGGATCCGAGCTGCGTCTGCAACCTACACCCCAGCTCACAGCAACGCCGGATCCTTAACCCACTGAGCAAGGCCAGGGATCAAACCTGCAACCTCATGGTTCCTAGTCAGATCCGTTAACCACTGAGCCACGACGGGAACTCCTGTTGAGAAGTTTTAAATTCTAATTTCAGCCACTAATTTCACTGCTTTATTGACTCTTGAGAGAAACTACTTATTGAATTCATTATGTATTTACTGAAGATGTCTCCTTTACACAACAAACTTCAGCTTTCCTGCCACGGCAGATTGGAATTGCCATTCATTGTGAAATTTGTGACAAGCTTTCTTCTAGCACTTTATTTTTATCTTTATTGTCTGGTCATAGGTCTAATTTCTACATCATCACTCAATTCTATATCAGCAGAATGCCTTTGTCTTTTTTTGTTTGCCTGTCTTTTTTGCTTTTTAGGGCTGCACCCACGGCATATGGAGGTTCCCAGGCTAGGGGTCAAATTGGAGCTGTAGCTGCCGGCCGACACCACAGCCACAGCAACACGGGCGGGATCCAACATGCATCTGCGACCTACACCACAGTTCCTGGCAATGATGGATTCTTAATTCACTGAGCAGGGCTAGGGATCGAACCTATGTCCTCGTAGATACTAGTCTGGTTATCACTGACCCAGTAGAGGGAAGTACTGTTTAAAATTTTTTCATTTGTCTCTGTTTCCTTTTTTAACTAGAAAAATAATTCGGCTTCATTTACCAATTATGATTTACCTAGCTCTCAGTGTAACTTGGCTGTCTGCAGACGTTATCACGTTTCATCTGTGCCTAGAAAAAAACTCACGTGAACTGAATCAATCTGTTGTCCCCAAGTCGAATAGTGATGTATTTACGTAAAAGACTAGAAGCAGCGCACGTGCCTGACATGTGGGCTGCCCTGCAACTGAGGCCATGCTGCAGTTACAGTGAGGAGTCCCACTGAAGCAGTAATGTGTTTCGTGGAAATATATCTTACAGGGCTTCAGCTTTTAAATTAAAAGTAAATGAAATTTAAGACCGAGTTCCCTAGTCGCATTGATTGGCCACTTTTCAAGTGCTCAGGAGTGCTCAGAAGCTACTGTGTGGCTAGTGGCCACTGTATTGGGTGGTGCAGTTAGAGCTGAGTATTCAGTGAGTTAGAAATATATTGGTGTTCTCTGATGGCCTGGTGGTTAGGGACTTGACATTGTCACTGCTGTGGCTCGAGTTTGATCCCTGGCCTGGGAATGTCTATGTGGCGAGAGTGTGGCCAAAAAACAGACACACATATATATATATATTTCCTTTGTTTTTGTTTTTTTTTGGTCTTTTTGTCTTTTTTTTCGGGCTGCACCCACAGCATATGGAGGTTACCAGGCTAGGGGTCCAATTGGAGCTGTAGCCGCCGACTTACACCACAGCCACAGCAATGTGGGATCTGAGCCGCTTCTGCGACCTACACCACAGCTCACGGCAATGCCAGATCCTTAACCCACTGAGCAAGGCCAGGGATCGAACCCGCAACCTCATGGATGCTAGTTGGGTTCACTAACCGCTGAGCCACGACAGGAACTCCTCCTTTGAGTTATAAGTTAAATTCTGTTGGCTTTTTTTTTTTTTTTTGGCCACACCTGCAGCATGTGGAAGTTACCAGGCCAGGGACTGAACCCACGTCGCAGTGGCAACCTGTGCCATAGCTGCAGCAATTCTGGATCCTTAACCCCCTGTGCCACGAGGGAACTTCCTAAATTCTGTTGCCTTTAACTCAAAAATAACTTTTTTAAAAAAAATCTCCATTTCGAATAGCCTTTTGGGAGTACCCGTCGTGGCTCAGTGGTTAACGAATCCGACTAGGAACCATGAGGTTGCAGGTTTGATCCCTGGCCTTGCTCAGTGGGTTAAGGATCTGGCGTTGCCGTGAGCTGTGGTGTAGGATGCAGACGCGGCTCGGATCCCACGTTGCTGTGGCTGTGGTGAAGGCCGGCGGCTACAGCTCCTGTTAGACCCCTAGCCTGGGAACCTCCATATGCCGCGGGTGCGGCTCTAGATAAGACAAAAAGACCAAAAAATATGAAACAACCTTTCGTTGTTTCCGCCCTCTGCTCGCAGGCTGGGTTTTGCTGTTGAGTCCTAACCCAGACTTGGCCAGTTCTGCTCTAGACGGAAGAGGGCACGCGGCTTAGGGAGGCTTGTCAACGCCTTTGGGCAGTTTCCTTCCTCCTCTGAGAGCATGGATGAGCTTAGGGCCTGCGAGCGATTCAGGGCTCTGCATCCTGCCGGTTTCTTCCTTTGTGATCTTGGGAAATTGACCTCTCTGTGACCCAGGGCCTCTGCTGTCAAACGTGATGCTAGTGCCTCCCCCCACCGCCACCCCCACCCGCACCCCCACCCCACCTGCGCCCCCAGCGTCTGAATGGAGAGGAGATGGCGTGGAAGCCACTGGTAAGCCCTGTGTTTATTAAATGCCCGCCAGGGTCTGACTTTATCTTCCGTGCTGTTGTGTCATTTAGGGGGCAGTAAGTGTGTTCAGTTATGTCTGCTCCAGTCCCATGTCCCATTAGAAAGAGCCTCCCTTTATTCTGTCACTGAAAGCCAGGCTGAGCTAAAAGGAAGAAACGAAGAACTAAAATAAGCCTTTAGGGAGTTCCCACTGTGGCTCAGTGGGTTAAGAACCCAACATAGTGATGGTGGGGTTGCGGGTTTGATCCCTGGCCTCACTCAGTGAGTTAAGGATCTGGCGTGGCCATGGCTGTGGTGTAGGCCAGCAGCTGCCGCCACAGTGCGACCTCCAGCCTTAGAACTTCCATATGCCACAGGTGCAGCCTTAAAGAGAAAAAGAAAATAGAATCAGCCTTTACGAAATACAGATTCCTGAGTATTAGCCCTTTCTCTCCAGAGTTGGGCCAGAATAGTATTTTTGCTGGCAATCCAGGTGGTGTCCCCAATTCCTCACTGTTTTTTTCGTGTAAGTCTAGCTCAACTATAGCATATTTGCTGAAAAGATTTTGGTGCAGGCTTCCTTCAAGTTCTGTTTCCTTAGAGGTGTGTTTTAAAAGGAGCTAACGGGTTGGATATCAAGGCCCTTTTGAATTCACTGGAGCAGGTCTACAAAGTCAGGTGGAAATAGCTGTGTGCTGCCCAGTGGGTGCATCAGAGGTCTGCCCCGGGGGGACCAGGAGCAGGGAGCGGGACAAGGAGACCAGCTCCCGGCCCTGCGCACGCCCTGCCTTCTCGAAGAGCCCTGGGGCCAAGCGCTGGCTTTTCTGAGTAGAGGGGAGCATGTACTGAAGAAGAGCGGCTGACCGTCCTGTCGTCTGCCAGGCTCATCAAGACGAGCCCAGACCTGGCTGAGTCCTGCACGTGGTTCCCCGAGTCCTATGTAATTTACCCAACGAACCTCAAGACCCCAGTTGCTCCAGCCCAGAATGGAATCCACCCACCGATCCACAGCTCCAGGACGGACGAACGAGAATTCTTCCTGGCTTCTTATAACAAAAAGAAAGAAGACGGAGAAGGCAATGTTTGGATTGCAAAGTCATCGGCCGGAGCCAAGGGTGAGTTGGCTTTGCCGCCCCGTTTCCCTTCCCTCTGGGCTCCCATGGTGTTTTGTTAGGTTTGAACAAAGTCTTTTGATGAGGTACATAGTTTAAAATAACTATGTTTTGGGGAGTTCCCGTCGTGGCTCAGTGGTTAACAAATCTGACCAGGAACCGTGATGTTGCAGGTTCGATCCCTGGCCTTGCTCAGTGGGTTAAGGATCTGGCGTGGCCATGAGCTGTGGTGTAGGTTGCAGACACGGCTCAGATCCCGTGTTGCTGTGGCTGTGGTGTAGGCCGGCGGCTACAGCTCCTGTTAGACCCCTGGCCTGGGAACCTCCATGTGCCACAGATAGGGCCCTAGATAAGGCAAAAAAAAAAGGACAAAAAAACAAACAAAAAACTATGTTTTGGGAGTTCCCTAGTGGCCGAGCAGGTTAAGGCCCCAGCATCATCAGTGCTGGGCCCAGGAACTTCTGCATACCACAGGCCTGGTCAAAAAATAAAATAAAATGGGAGTTCCTGCTGTGGTGCAGGGGCTTAAGAATCCGACCGCGGTGGCTCAGGTTACAGCAGATGTCCAGTTTCAATCCCCACCCCGGGGCAGGGGGTTAAAGGCTGTGTTGCCGCAGTTGGTTGTAGGTCACAGTTGCGACTGTGGTTCAGTCCCCGGCCTGGGAACTTCCCTATGCCACAGGTGCAGCCATAAAAAAATTAAAAGGGAAAGAAAATGACTATGTGCTGATGCCTTAGGAGTGTGCATCTTCAAATCAACTATACTTCAAAAAGAAATTTTTTTAGGGAGCTCCTGTCATGGTGCAGTGGAATTGAATCTGACTAGGAACGATGAAGTTGCGGGTTTGATCCCTGGCCTTGCTCAGTGGGTTAAGGATCCAGCGTTGCCGTGAGCTGTGGTGTAGGTTACAGACACTGTTCGGATACCGCATTGCTGTGGCTGTGGTGTAGGCCGGCGGCTGCAATTTCAATTCGACCCCTTTTCTGGGAACCTGCATATGCTGCAGGTGCGGCCCTAAAAAGACCGAGAAAAAAAAAAAAGGACTGACCAGCTGGCTTCCCAGGGTAATGAGAATAGACTTCAGAGTCCTGGATGGACGTCCACAGCCCTTGACATTGGCCCGTATCGCTGACCTCATCCCTGACTCTTGGCCTCGCTCACTACCCTGTAGCCGCAGTCCCTGCCCAGCGCCCCTCAGATGCTGTAAGTGCGTGTCTGCACCTGGAATGCGCTTTCGTGGGCTATGTTCTGTTTCTCGGCTCAGATGTTGCCTTTTCCGAGATGCGTTTCTGATCTCAAATAGCCTGTATTCCCATTGCTTTCTTCTTTTTTTTTTTTAATATAACGATTTTTCTGTTTCCATTATAGCTGGTTTATAGTTTCCTGTCACTTTTTCAACTGTACAGCGTGGTGACCCAGTTAAGACGTACATATATAGATGCGTCACCCATTGCTTTCTATTCTTTCCCTGCTTCCTTTTCTGTTGGATGTCACTGTCGCTGTTCACCTCCTCCACGGTCCTGCAGGCTCCATATGAACATAGCCTTTCTGTCTTGTGCATCTCTGTGCCTTCTGCTCAGGCATTTAATCCGTGTGCGTTGAACGAATGTGTAGAAGGCATAAGGCTGAAATATTAACACAGGCTTAAAATACAGGCAGCTCCCCCTGTAATGAACTCACAAACACAGTCCCTCTCTACCTCTCCTGTCGCAGGCTCTTTTATAAACCATTTCATGTCTATGTATGTATGACTGGGTCACTTTGCTGGCCGGCAGAAATTGGCACAGCACAGATTGTAAATCAATTGGACTTTAAAAAAAAATAAACAATAAATTCCAGGAGTTCCCTGGTGGCCTTTAGCAGGTTAAGGATCCAGTGTCGTTGCTGCTGTGGTGTGGGTTCGATCTCTGGCCTGGGGAACTTGCATGTGCCACAGGTGTAATAAGTAAGTAAGTAAGTAAATAAATAAGTAAATATCATTTCACTTTGTCTTTTTTTTTTGTCTTTTTGCCTCATCTAGGGCCACACCCGCGGCATATGGAGGTTCCCAGGCTAGGGGTCTAACAGGAGCTGTAGCCGCCGGCCTTCGCCACAGCCACAGCCACACGGGATCCGAGCCGCGTCTGCAACCTACACCCCAGCTCACGGCAACGCCGGATCCTTAACCCACTGAGCAAGGCCAGGGATCAAAGCCGCAACCTCATGGTTCCTAGTCGGATTCGTTAACCACTGTGCCACAACGGGAAGTCCTGGCTGAGTTGTTCTTATTAAATAAATATTTAGAACCTATTCCAAGATGGGTATAGCTGGCCTAACTTCACGCCATATCCGGATCAAGCCACCATCCACCACCGCCACTGGCCGTCTGCAACCTGAGTCACCTTCACCTCTCGCCGTGAGCATCGCTCCCTGTCCTCCTGTTCTCGGCCATTCTCCAGAGGCTACGCACAGTGCAGCCAGCAGAGATCTTTTCTTTTTTCTTCTTCTTTTTTTTGTTTTTGTTTTTTAGCTTTTTGGGGCCACACCTGCAGCAGATGGAGGTTCCCAGGGCTAGGGGTCCAATCGGAGCTGCAGCCGCTGGTCTACACCACAGCCACAGCAACATGGGATCCGAGCCGCGTCTGCAACCTACACCACAGCTCACGGCAACACCGGATCCTTAACCCACTGAGCAACGCCACGGATCGAACCTGCAACCTCATGGTTCCTAGTTGGATTCGTTAACCATTGAGCCACAACGGGAACTCCTCCATTGTCTTATTTCTTTTTTTTTTTTTTTTTTCTCTTAATGGATTTTATTTCATTGTCTTATTTCTTAACATAGTTATTTTTATTTTTTCATATTGGCTTCCTTTATGCACGGGCAAAGACAGGTTCAATCACAGTGAACTCATTTTTTTTTTTCCACTTTGTGCTAAAAGTGTGTATGGAAACCAAAATAAAAAATACCAGTTAGAATCACCCCACAGAAAATGAGATGCTTAGGTATAAACTTATCAAAACACGTATAGGAATGCTGAAAAATTATAAGACAGCTATCAAAGAAGTCAAAGAGGACCTAAATAAACAGATAGGCCTATCGTGTTCATGGATGGCAAGACTCCACATAGTAAAGACGTCACTTCACTCCAAACTGGTCTGTAGGTTTGAGCTTATGACTCTCAAGACCTCAGCAAGGTTTTTTGTGTGGACATAGAGCTTCAAAAATTCATATGGAAAGTCACACAACCCTAGGATAGTTTAAACGGTACTGAAATTGGAAGGAATCACTGTTCCTGGTCCCAGACTGCTGCTGAGCTGTTGACCAGTTCACCGTAATGCTGATGGAGGGGCTAGAAACGTGAACCAGGGAGTTCCCTAATGAGGCAGCAGGCTGAGGATCCAGTGTTGTCACTGCCGTGGCTCAGGTTGCTGTCATGGCACGGGTTTGATCCCTGGCTTCAGAACGCGTGTGCCTCGGGCGTGGCCAAAAAAAAGAAAAAAAGGCAGTGGGACAGAGATTGAGCCACACATTTATAACCACCTGATTTTTGAAAAAGATGCAAAAGCAATTCAATAGAGGAAGGACAGGAATTCCCATCGTGGTGCAGCAGAAACGAATCCGACTAGGAACCATGAGGTTGTGGGTTCGATCCCTGGCCTCGCTCAGTGGGTTAAGGATCCGGCGTTGCCGTGAGCTGTGGTTTGGGTTGCAGATGCCGCTCGGATCCCACATTGGCGTAGGCCAGTGGCTACAGCTCCGATTAGACCCCTAGCCTGGGAACCTCCATATGCCGTGGGCCCTAGAAAAGGCCAAAAACAAACAAACAAAAAAACCCCACCTAATTCAAAATGGACTGTGGGCTTAAATGTAAAATATAAAATTATAATTTTTTTCAGGAAAAAATGGATAAGGCTAGGCCAAGAGTTCCTAAATTTGATACTGAAAATATGGTCCACAATACTAAAACTCGGTCAGTTGAACCTCATCAAAATGAAGACTTTTGTTCTGTGAAAACCCAGCTAAGAGGTTGAAAAGATAAGTTGCAGACTGGAAGAAAATATTTTCAAGCCATCCATCTGACAAAGGACTCATTTAAAATTCCACAGTTTAGGAGTTCCCGTTGTGACTCAGTGGTTAACGAATCCGACTAGGAACCATGAGGTTGTGGGTTCGATCCCTGGCCTCACTCAGTGGGTTAAGGGTCCGACGTTGCCGTGAGCTGTGGTGTAGGTCGCAGACGCGGCTCGGATCCCGCGTGGCTGTGGCTGTGGCGAAGGCCGGCGGCTACAGCTCCTGTTAGACCCCTAGCCTGGGAACCTCCATATGCCGTGGGTGCGGTTCTAGATAAGGCAAAAAGACAAAAAAAAAGGAAGGAAAGGAAGAAAATAAAGAAATGGAACAACAGCAAAGCTTTCAAGGGTCGAGAGAAATTGGATCAGTCTTACAGTGCTGGTGGGAATTTAAATTGGTACAGCCTCCCTGGAAAACAGTTTGGCAAGTTCTCATAAAACTAAGCAGGTGATTATGCAACCCAGCAATGACATACTCATGGGCATTTGTCCCAGAGAATTGAAGACTTATGTTCACGCCAACACGTGTCGGTGACTGTTCATAGCAGCTTTATTTGTAATGGTCCAAACTAGAAACAACTCAAATGTCTTTCATCCTCCCTCATACCCAGCAGGATGGCTGTGGTCAAGACGACAGAATGTACCACGTGTTGTCAAGGACATGAAGAAATTGGCACTTTGGTGGGGGTTCCTGTTGTGGCTCAGCAGAAATGAACCCGACTGGTATCCAAGAGGATGCAGGTTTGATCCCTGGCCTCGCTCAGTGGGTTAAGGATCCAGCATTGCCGTGAGCTATGGTGTAGGTTGCAGGCACGGTTCGGATCCCGAGTTGCTGTGGCTGTGGCTGTGGCTGTGGTCTAGGCTGGCAGCTATAGCTCTGATGCAGCCCCTAGCCTGGGAACCTCCATATGCCACACCTGTGGCCCTAAAAAGCAAAAAAGAGAAGAGAAAAAAAGGAAAAAGAAATTAGAACTCTGGTACACTGCTTCTGAGAATGTAAAATGGTGCACCACTTTGGAAAAATTTGGTAGTTCTTTAATGAGTTAAACAGTTGCCTTATGACCCAACTATTCCACTTCAGGTATATTTCCAAAAGAGCTGAAAACATATGTCCACATAAGAACTGTAGTGCAAAACTCCATAGCAGCTTTATTCATCAGAGGCAAACAACAATGGAAACAACTCAAATGTCCAGCGACTGATTGAAGAGAATGTGGTATATCTACACGGTGGAATATTATTTAGTCATGTAAAGGAAGACTGGCAGACTGACATATGCTACAACATGGGTGGAACTTAAAATGGACTATGCTGGGAGTTCCCACTGTGGCGCAGAGGGTTGAGAACCCTACCATAGTGGCTGAGGTTGCTGCAGAGACAAAGCTTTGATCCCAGGCTTGGTGCAGTAGGTTAAAGGAGCCTGGCATATGTTGCAGCTGCAGCTCTGACTCAGTCCCTGGTCCAGGAACTTCCATATGCTGTGGGTGTGGCCGTTAGAAAAAAAAGATGAAGAGAAACAAGATGATGCTAAATGAAAGAAGCCACACACAAAAAGGGCCCCATTACAGTATGCTTCCACTTATAAGAAGCATCTAGAATAGGCAAACCTATTGAGACAGTAGATTAGTAGACATCAGGGGCTGGGGTGAGGAAGGAATGAGTGGTTGCTTAATGGGTCTAGGGTTTGGGGGGAGGTGAGGGAACATGTTCAAAAATTAGATAACAGCTCCTGTTAGACCCCTAGCCTGGGAACCTCCATATGCCGTGGTGCGGCTCCACATAAAGGCAAAAAGACAAAAAAAAAATTAGATTGTAGTGATGGTTGCAAAACTCTTAAATATACTGAAAAATTGAATTTTACTTTCAAAAATTTTTGATTAGAGTTGAATTACAACGTTCTGTCAGTTTCCACTGTACAGCAAAGTGACTCAATTACAGTTTTATGTGCATGCTTTATTTCACATTATCCTCTAGCACAAGTGATTAGATGTAGTTCCCTGGAATTTTATAGTATGCAAAATACATCTCAAAGCTGTTTTAAAAGATATCCGTCTAATGTTGACAGAGCCTTTGAACATATCTAATTTTTTCTATTACGGTGCTGCAGGAATGTTCTTATATGTTTGTCTTTATGCCCTGACCTTCTTGATGTTTCTATAACCTGTAGTGTTCCAGGTGGGTTTATCGGTATAAGCAGCATACACAGCCTTTACTGCAGTAGTGACCAATAGTAGAGAGGCCTTTTATTGAGGGTGCTCAGACATTTTGAGATGAAATTTCATGGTCGGAACCTGCCACAATGGTGTTTTCAGTCCTAGAGAAAGAGAGCTGGATAAAGCCTGGTGCACTCATGGGGAGGCGGGAGGAATGGAAAATCCTTCTGGCCGGTAACAACCTCCTGTTGTTTTTTTTTTTTCTTCCCTAGCTGCCCGTATGTCCCTTCCGGCTTTGCAGAGAGCGTGTCCTCTTGGAATGAACTGGACCAATTCTGGTTTGATTTTACCCTCCTAGGTGAAGGCATCCTCATCTCCTCCGAGGCGACGGAGCTGCTGGATTTCATAGACAACCAGGGCCAGGTGCACGTGATCCAGAAGTACCTTGAGCGCCCTCTGCTGCTGGAGCCGGGTCATCGCAAGTTTGACATCAGGTAATGCGTCGTGGCTGAAGCAGGGGGACAAAAACGCAGCCGTGTGCGATGAGGGAGGGTGGGTGGCATGGAGTGTGAGGTGGTGTTGTGTTTAATGTTACCCGAGTTGAATGCGGCTGAACGGAACTGAGCTTCTGTACCTAATCTTCTGTTTTTGTTTCACAGTTTCCCTTTCTGGAAAGTATTACCAAGATGATGCGTTTTCTTTTTTAAAAAATTTTCTCAGAGTGCCCGTAATGGCTCAGCGGCTAACGAATCCGACTAGGAACCATGAGGTTGCGGGTTCGATCCCTGGCGTTGCTCAGTGGGTTAAGGATCCCGCGTTGCTGTGAGCTGTGGTGTAGGTCGCAGACACGGCTGGGATCCCGCCTTGCTGTGGCTGTGGCGAAGGCCGGCGGCTACAGCTCCTGTTAGACCCCTAGCCAGGGAACCTCCACATGCCGCGGGTGCGGCCCTAGATAAAGCAAAAAGATAAAAAAGAAAAATTTTTTTCTTTGGCATTCCTGCCGTGGCGCAATGGGTTAAGAGTCTGATTGCAGCAGCTCTGATTGCTGCAGTGGCTCCGGTCACTGCAGAGGTGTGGGTTTGATCCCCAGCCCAGCGCGGTGGGTTAAAAGAGCCAGTGTTGCCCTAGTTGCAGTGTGGGTTTCACCTGTGGCTTGGATTCCGTCCCTGGCCCAGGACTTTCGTATACCTCAGATACAGCCATAAAAATTTTTTTTTTTTCTCTTTAACGAAGATGACTTGTGGATCCAAAGAGAAGGGTCTTGGACTTGTAGTTGTCAACAGGTGTTTATGGGCTGGGAGTTTGGGATGAGCAGCTGTAAACTGTTATATAGAGAACGCGTGGACAGCAAGGTCCAGCTGCTTACCACAGGGAACACCACTCAGTATCCATAATAAACCATAATGGAAAAGAATGTGAAAAGGAATATATCTGTAGCTATCTGAATCACTTTGCTGTATACCAGGAACTAATATGACGTTGTAAATCAACTACATTTCATTTTTAAAACATCCACCCACTAAAAGAACAAAGAGAAGGGTATCTGGGGGGGGGGCTTGCTTATGAAAGAAGCAGAGAGATAAACATAGAATATATAATTCAGGTGCTATATAGATCATGTGACCCTGCCAAAGACCATGTCCTCACTTTATTCTCTGTGTCCTCTTTTTTTTTTTTTTTTCGCTTTTTAGCACTGCAACAGATGGACGTTCCCAGCTAGGGATCGAATCAGAGCTATAGCTGCCAGCCTACACCACAGCCACAGCAACGCGGGATCCTTTACCCCACTGAATGAAGCCAGGGATCGAACTTGAGTCCTCATGAATACTAGTTGGGTTCATTACCACTGAGCCTCTACCGGAACTCCGTCTGTGTCCCATTTTTAAGGGTTTCGTGAACTCAGGGTTTTTGGACGTTACCTTTCTGAGCGAAGGCCCTGGCAAGGAGAAAGAAATTGTGTGATGCTTTTGAAAGCTGAACAGCCCTGTCCCAGTTTGCCCTTGGCCTTGCAGTCATGTCCCCATCCAGGACTCTGTCACCTTGATGCCTTCACATTGACTTGCTGCCTTTTTTTTTTTTTTTGGTCTTTTTGCCTTTTCTAGGGCTGCATTTGCGGCATATGGAGGTTCCCAGGCTAGGGGTCTAATTGGAGCTGTAGCCGCCGGCCTTCGCCACAGCCACAGCAACACGGGATCCAAGCAGCGTCTGCGACCTACACCGCAGCTCACGGCAACGCCGGATCCTTGACCCACGAGTAAAGCCAGGGATCGAACTCGCAACCTCATGGTTCCTAGTCGAGTTCGTTTCTACCGAGCCACGATGGGAACTCCTACTTGCTGCTTCTTGAACACCCGGTGTGTCAGATCAGCTTCAGCAGGAACAGTCTTCTTAAGAGTACCAAAAGAAGAAACACGATGGAGTTCCCTTCATGGCACAGCAGAAACCAATCCGACTAGGAACCGTGAGGTTGTGGGTTTGATCCCTGGCCTCACTTAGTGCGTTAAGGATCCAGCATTGGATCACAGCATTGTGAGCTGTGGTGTAGGCTGCAGATGCGGCTCGGATCTGGCGTTGCAGTGGCTGTGGTGTAGGCCAGTGGCTACAGCTCCGATTCGACCCCTAGCTTGGGAACCTCCATATGCTGTGGGTGTGGCACTAAAAAGACAAAAAAAAAGACAGGCAACAGTAACTGGAAGCTTCATATATTAACCATAAAAACCAGCCTACTCATATCTCTTCAAAATGCTGCATCGTTTTCTTTTTTGCCACCCTGAGGCATACAGCGTTCCCGGGCCAGAGGTCATATCGGAACTGCAGTTGCAACCTGCACCATAGCTGTGACAATGCTGGATCCTTAACCCATTGCGCCAGGCCAGGGCTTGAACCTTCATCCCAGCCCCTCAGAGATGCCGCCAGTCTCCTTGCATCACAGCAGGAACTCCACAATGTTGTGTCTTGCGAAGAGACCAAAGTCTCCTTGTCATTTATGGTGAAATGTTTTGTTGCCTCATTACAGGGATAATCGACTGTCTTGGAGAACTGTCACGACTTGCCTTGTTTCATTTCAGAACCCACGTCCTTTCTCCGTTTCCTCCCAGGAAAACCAAGGCGTGGGGATGGTATGGAGAAGCTTCAGATAAGTGGAATAAAAGAGTGTTTTCATTGACTTGCAGAAGCTGGGTTTTGGTGGACCATCAGTATGAAATCTACCTCTACAGAGAGGGCGTGCTCCGGACTGCTTCAGAGCCGTACCACACAGGTAACTTCCAAGACAAGACCTGCCATCTGACCAATCACTGCATTCAGAAGGAGTACTCGAAGAACTACGGGAAGTATGAAGAAGGGAATGAGATGTTCTTCGAGGAGTTCAACCAGTACCTCACGAGTGCTTTGAACATCACCCTGGAAAGTAGCATCTTACTACAGATCAAACATATAATAAGGTAACTGAATCGTATCTCCTTTGGTGACGGGTCCCTGGAAGGAGCTTTGGGAGTTTATGCCTTTTGAGGAACTGTTCCGTTTAAGTTGTCTAATTTAATATAGCGAAACTTAGCTGTCATAGCCCGTGATTATCCTTTTAAGATCTATAGGATCTGTGCTGATGTCTCTTAATCCTTATGTTGGTAATCCTTCAACTACCTTATATTGGTAATTCATATCTTCTTGTTCTTTTACTTGGACAGAGTGGATAGAGGTTCATCAGGTTTTTTTCAATCCTATTTATTGATTTATTTGTCTTTTTAAAGGCACACCAGCAGCATATGGAGGTTCTCAGGCCAGGGGTTGAATCAGAGCTTGAGCTGCCAGCCTGCACCACGGCCATAGCCACGCCAGATCCGAGCCGCATCTGCGACCTACACCACAGCTCACGGCAATGCTGGATCCTTAACCCACTGAGCAAAGCCAGGGATCGAACCCACGTCCTCACGGATGCTGGTCAGATTGGTTACTGCTGAGCCATGAAGACAACTCCTCAATCTCTTTTAAAAGTCATCTTTTGGCTTTCTGGATTTTCTCTGTTGTTTTTGGTTTTGATTTCTTTGATTTATGTTTTTTGATTATTTCCATCCTTCTGCTTTGGGGGAGAGTTTAACTTGCTTTCCTTTTGTGTGTGTGTGTGTGTGTGTGTGTGTGTGTGTGTGTGTGTGTCTTTTTGCATTTTCTAGGGCTGCACTTGCAGCATATGGAGGTTCCCAGGCTACGGGTCCAATCGGAGCTGTAGCCACCAGCCGACAGACACCACAGCCACAGCAACGCGGGATCCGAGCTGCGTCTGCAACCTACACCACAGCTCACCACAACACCGGATCCTTTACCCTCTGAGCAAGGCCAGGGATCGAACCTGCAACCTCATCGTTCCTAGTCGGAGTCGTTAACCACTGAGCCACGATGGGAACTCCTCTTTTTCTAGTTTTCTTCAAGTTCAAGGTTAGGTCACTGAATTGAGAGATTTCATTTTTTTTTTTTTTAAACATAAGCATCTTAATCCATCAATTTTCCTATAAGTACTCATTGGCTGCATCCCACAGATTTTGCTATGTCATGTTTTTGTTTTTAATTGTATTAAAATATTTCTAGTTTCCCTTGTGCTTTCATCCTTAGTGTTATTTAGAAAGTTTTTGCTAAATTTCCAAATATTTGGGGGTTTTTCTGGAAATTTTAATTTCATTTTGGTCTGAGAACATACTTTGGATGATTTAATGTCTTTACAATTTGTTAATGCTTGTTTCATGGTCCAGAATATGATCCATCTTAATGAATGTTCCATGTGCACTTAAAATAGTGTTTATTCTGCTCTAACTGGGCAGAGTGTCCTATAAATGTGCATTAGGTGAAGGTGGTTGTAGTGTTGTTCAAGTCTTTTATAGCCTTGCTGATTGTCTGTTCTTGTCCTGTCCATTATTGAAAGATAAAACATTGAAGTCTCCAAGTATAATTATGGATTTATCTGTCTCCGTTTAGTTTTATTAGCTTTTGGCTTCATATGTTTTGAAGATCTGTGGTCAGGTGCATGTACATTTAGAGTTTTTAACTCTTTGGGAGGAGTTGACCTCTTTATTGTTATGTGGTTTCTGTCTTTATCTCTGGTAATATTTCTTATTTTCAAGTCTATTTTAGGAATTCCTGTTGTGGCTCAGCGGTAATGAACCTGATTAGTATCTGTGAGGATGCAGGTTCAATCCCTGGCTTCGTTCAGTGGGTTAAGAATCTGGCATTGCCGTGAGCTCTGGTGTAGGTCACAGACGTGGCTCAGATCCCACGTTGCTGTGGCTGTGGTGTAGACCAGCAGCTGTAGCTCCAATTCAACGCCTAGCCTGGGAGCTTCCCTATGCCGACGGTGCGGCCCTGAAAAGGCAAAAATAGTAATAATAATAACAAAGTCTTTTTTGTCTGATATTAATATAACCACTCCAGCATTCTTTTGATTTTTTTTTGTCTTTTTGCCTTATCTAAGGCCACGCCTGCGGTATATGGAGGTTCCCAGGCTAGGGGGCTAATCAGAGCTGTAGCTGCCAGCCTACGCCACAGCCACAGCAACACAGGATCCGAGCCGCGTCTGCAACCTACACCACAGCTCATGGCAACGCCGGATCCTTAACCCACTGAGCGAGGCCAGGGATCGAACCCGCAACCTTATGGTTCTTAGTTGGATTCGTTAACCACTGAGCTCCGACAGGAACTCCCAGCATTCTTTTGATTAATGGTATGTGTCTTTCCACGCCTTCTCTTCTCTGTTACATATTTAAAGTGGACTTCTGGTAGATGACTTATTGATACATTTTGTCTTCTTTTGCTTTTAATCCAACATAGCTCTCTATTTTAATTGTTGTTTATACCATTTAAATTTAAAGTAATTATATATTTGACTGGATTTATATCTACCGTTTTATTATTTGTAGATTATTATTTGTATTATTTGTATTTCCTTTTTTTACATCTGTTTGTTTTTCATTGTTTATTTTTCATTTCCTTGTTTCCTGCAGCCTTTTGACTTACTTGAACATTTTGAGTTCCACTTTAATATTTCCATTGAGTATTTGACTATATCTTTTTGCATTTTTTTTGTTTCATGGTTACTCCAGGAATTAGGATATATGTACATAATGTATGATGGGTTGTCGGGTTGAAATTTTTTTTTTAAAAGACCAAACTGTATGCTCTCTATACGAAGCCCACTTTAAATATAAAGGGAGAAATATTTTCTTTTACATTTAGCCGGATAGTTTTTCAGTGCTTCTCTCAGCTTTGAGGTTCCAGGTTCCTCCCTGGTACCACTTCCCTTTGGACTTCAGCGTTTCGTTTAGAGCAGTTTTGCTGGTGAGAAGTCCTCTTCATTTTCCCCTCATCTGAGAATGTCTTTATTTCACCTTATTATGAAAGAATTTTTTTTTTTTTACTTCGCTGTGTCATACAAACAAAATGTCGAAAAAATTTAACTATGCAGGCTGTATACAAGATGCATATAGACTGATCCTGTTCGTATAAATTGAAGAACAAGCAGAACTACGTCATACATTATTTAGAGGGCTGTGCATACGTGGTAAAAATCTAGAGAGAAAGTGATGATAAACAGAAAATTCAAGGTAGTGTTTATCTCTGAAGAGGAAGCAGGAAGGACCCAAAGAGGGGGGTTAAAGGAGTTGCACTGTAAGCTTTATGCGCAGTCATTGATGCTACACATATTCTAAAATCGCAAGCCGTCATTTTTACTATTATGTATAGTTGGTATTCATTTAAATTTCCTCATCCTTTAAGCCCTTTGCCTTGCTTCTCTTTTTTTCCCTGCATTTTCTTGCTTTTATCTAGAATTATTTTCTTTATCCTTACAAAACTAATTTTTAGAACTTTTAAAGTAAAGTCTGCTGGGGATGAACTATCTCTGTTTTTATTTATCTGATCAAATGTTTATTTTGTCTTCTTTTTTTTTAAGGACATTTGCCCTGAAAACAATGATTAGCAAATAAAGTATTTAGCACTTTGAAGTCGAAATCTGTTATCTTGTGGCTTTCATCCTTTCTGAGAGGTCAGCTGAAATCTTAGTAGTGCTCTTAATATATCTTTTCTTTGTTCTTAAGATTCTTTTTTTGGCCTTCCCATTGTGGCTCAGCAGGTTAAGAACCCAACTAGTGTCCACGAGGATATGGGTTCGATCCCTGGCCTCGCTCAGTGGGTTAAGGACCCGCGATGCCAAGAGCTTTGATGTAGGTTGAAGATGTGGCTCGGATCCCGTGTTGCTTTGGCTGTGGCATAGCCCAGCAGCCACAGCTGATGTTTGATCCCTAACCTGGGAACTTCCATATGCCACAAGTGTGACCCTAAAAAAAAAAAAGAAACAAACAAAAGGTTTTTTAAAAAAACCTTTTTTTGAATTTTTAAGAAACATTTTATTAGAGTTCTCATACAAAATTTAACTGAAATCTAATAGTATTTTGACCTTATTAATAGGTTAAAGCACATGATAACACATTTGGCCTTTTGTTACACTATTTTATTAAATATTGACTGTGTTTTATTTTCTTTGTAATTTTATTATTAAATCTTGATAAATGGACCAAATTCTGCAAGTTGTTTATCACACACATGCACAAAGACATGTGCACAATTATGCACCGTGTGTGTATAGTAGGGAAGAAAATGTGTAATTACAGGTCACTATAGGACAAAGCAGAGAGTGTCAGCAACATGGGATACACACTGCAACCGAGTAATTCAGTTGAAGAGAAAAAAAAATTTTGGAAGAAACGAGGCATCCAGATATTCTTACAGCTCTCAAGAAGCAATTACACAGTTTTGAGAAGGTAGAAAAATATGTGCCTCTAAGGTCGCAATGCTTCAAATGTTCTCTGAACTTTATTACATACAGCCTCAGGTTTACACGTGCCTCGAGAGCAAATGGCAACTATTAAAGGCAAGAGAGTAACCAGATCCCTCTAGAAGTTTCTCCCTACATTTGTTAAAGTAAAAAAAAGTTTTAGTCTCTTAAGCCTTAAGCAAAACTAACACAACAACAACTCACATTTTTTAACTGTGAGGGGGGACATAGTTTTTTTAATGGGTGCAGCTGCAGCATGTGGTCGTTCCCTGGCCAGGGACCAAATCCAAGCCATAGCTGTAGCAGCGCCAAGTCCTTTAACCCGCTGCACTGGGCCAGGGATCAAACCTGGACCTCCAAAGCAACCCGAGCCACGGCAGTGAGATTCTTCACCCACTGCACCACAGCAGGAACTCCTTTTTGTTGTTGTTGTTGATTTTATAAATTTTACTCTAAGATGAGTGTAGTTTTTTGGTACTTACTCCAGCACAGTTTTCATAGTGCTTCTTGAATCTGTAGCTTGGTATCTTTGATCAGCAGTGGAATATTCATGCCATTATCTTGTCAGTTGTGTCTCTTGTCCGGTTCTTCTTTCCTTAGAGTCTCTAATTACCTGGCTATTAATCCTCCTCACCATCTCACATATATCCTGTGGATTTTGTGTATCATTTTAATCGCTTTCTACACCTATTAAAACCTGTTTATAGGAAACAGTTCTTAGAGCTAGAAATGGAAGATGCTCTTTCCAGTTATAATCCTCAGATTTGGCTCAAATAAAAATTTCCATTTTTTTCTTTAAAAACAAACAAACAGGAGTTCCCATCGTGGTGCAGTGGAAACAAACCCAACTAGGAACGATGAGGTTGCCGGTTCGATCCCTGGCCTCGCTCAGTGGGTTAAGGATCCAGCGTTGCCATGAGCTGTGGTGTAGGTTGCAGACGTGGCTCGGATCCCACGTTGCCGTGGCTGTGGCGAAGGCCAGCGGCTACAGCTCCTGTTAGACCCCTAGCCTGGGAACCTCCATATGCCGTGCGTGTGGCCCTAAAAAGACAAAAGACAAAAAGTAAATAAATAAATAAATACATAAATAAAATTTTAAAATAAAAACAAAAAAAAATTTTTAGAGTTTAAAAAGTTAAAAGCTGTTAAAACTGCTGTTAAATACATCGGAGTTCTTGATCTTAGTTCTAGAATTATTGTTTTGACTCCTTTTTTCTTGACAGTTCTCTGTAAAATTCTCCCACTTGTGTTTTATGTTTTCTTGAACATACGATGGCAAGTCTTTCATGTCCTTGTCTAATAACTCCAAAGCCTGGATTAATCCATCGCAGAGGTCAGCAAACTGCCCTATGGGCCACATCTGGCCCACAGCCTGTTTTTGTTTAGCTCGTGAACTAAAAAGGGTTTTTACAACTTTTAATAGTTTTGAAAAAAAATAGAAGAATTACCAACAGAGACTGTATGTAGCCTACAAAGCCAAAAATAATTACTCTCTGGCCATTCATAGAAAAATGGTGCCAACTCTTGACTTACGGGTCTGTGGCTATTGTCTGTTTTTCCCTCTTGGTCCTGCAGTATGCTTGGAAGTCATTTTGTAACATTATTCATTTATTCACTATTAATCCATCTGTTACAACTTACTAAATCTAGTAAATATTTTAATTGTGGTATCATGTGCATAAAGTTCACAAAACTTTTTTTCTCTTTTTTTTTGTCTTTTTTGCCTTTTTTTTTTTCCTAGGGCCGTACTCGCGGCATATGGAGGTTCCCAGGCTAGGGGTCTAATCGGAGCTGTAGCCGCCAGCCTTCGCCACATCCACGACCTACACACAGCTCACGGCAATGCCAGATCCTTGACCCACTGAGCAAGGTCAGGGATTGAACCCGCAACCTCGGGGTTCCTAGTTGGATTCGTTTCCGCTCCACCGTGACAGGAACTCCCCTTTTGCTTATTCTTAAACTTTATGTAAATGGAATTATATTCTATTTCTTGTTTGGTGTTCAGCTTTTTTCACTGTTGTGTTTATGGGATTCCTCCCTGTTGTTACATGTCACAGAAGTTTACTCTTTTTGTATTTTCTTCTTTGGCTGCCCTGAGGCATGTGGAAGTTCCTGGGCCAGGGATCGGAGCCCAGCTGCAGTTGTGACCTACACCACAGCTGCAGCAACGCCAGATTCTTTAATCTGCTGTGCTGGGCCAGGGATCAAACCCGCATCCCAGTGCTACAGACTTATCTTTTCATGTTGCTAGAATTCCAACACCAGATATGTCAAATTTGCTAAAGAAAGAATTCCTACTTTAGGCAAAAGATTTATTTGATATTTGCTTCCCACCCTCCTCCTCATTGTTTTGGTGCCTTAAATACTCCTTACAGCCTCCATCTCCTTATTCACCAGCCAGCCTCCCCCTAACATCCCACTCCAGCTGAAAAAAAAGATGTACTGTGTAAAATCTGATGATAAAAAAAAAAAATCCCCTTTTTTTCTTCTTTTTACAGCTGTACCTTCAGCATATGGAAGTTCCCAAGCTAGGGGTCAAATCAGAGCTGCAGCTGTGGCCTCCACTACAGCCGTAGCAACACTGGATCTGAGCCACATCTGCAGCCTACGCTGAAGCTTGCAGCAACACCAGATCCTTAACCCACTGAGCAAGGCCAGGGACCAAACCCACATCCTCATGGATACTCGTCAGGTTCTTAACCTGCTGAGCCACAGTTTGGACTTTGAAAAAAATTCTTTAATGTGAATTATTAACTTGAGCTCCCAGCAGATCAAAAATATTTCATTTTGATTTAGTTCTGGCTCAGTTTCTCCTTTAAGTATTGGAGTGTAATATTGGTGGGGGTTTTCTTCTTTTTTATCATGAGCGTATATTAAATTTTTTTTATGGCCGAATCTGCAACGTATAGAAGAATGATTACATTTAAAAACTTTTCTGGGAGTTCTCATCGTGGTGCAGTGGTTAATGAATCCAACTAGTGAACCATGAGGTTGCGGGTTCGATCCCTGGCCTTGCTCAGTGTTAATGATCCGGTGTTGCCGTGAGCTGTGGTGTAGGTCACAGACACGGCTTGGATCCTGCATTGCTGTGGCTGTGGTATAGGCTGGCAGCTATGGCTCCGACTGGACCCCTAGCCTGGGAACCTCCATATGCCGGGGGTACGGCCCTAAAATGACAAAAAGGCTAAAAAAGAAACAAAACAAAACAAACAAAGAACTTTTCTGAATTACACTGTTTTAGAGGACATTTTAATTCAAAGTTAAGGGTATTCTCTCCTAGACTAGAGGTGAGATGTAGAAAAAGTGACATGTGACTTGCCAGGTTAAAGACGAAAGGGAAAAGAAATATTTATTCTGGTTGGTTCTTCTATGGCTACCTTTCCAAAATTATTTTTAAAGGTTTAAACTCATCTATAGAAAATGTTTCCTCTTTGGGGAAAAAAAAGGAAGGAAACTGAAGATTGGGGTGGAGAAGGTTGGGGGAGCAAGACCCTGGACCCAAGATCACAGAAGCTTCAGTTCTTCAATGTCACCAGCCAAAACCTACTTATAAGGACACGTCTTTTTCCTTCTAAGTGTAGAGCTGCGTAGAAGGACAGCCATCCCCAGTCATCTTAGAGTCGTCAGGCCATATTGCATTTACTGAGATATATTTTTTTTCCCCCAACATCCAGTTGAGGGAAAAATGGGGGAAAAGCTTCATAGAAGAAAAATAGCACAGGTTGGAGTTCCTGCCAGCGGAAACGAATCCGACTAGGATCCATGAGGATGGAGGTTCGATCCCTGTCCCGCTAAATGGGTTAATGATCCAGCGTTGCCATGAGCTGCGGTGCAGGTCGCAGGTGTGGCTCAGATCTGGCGTTGCTCTGGCTGTGGTGTAGACCAGCAGCTGCAGCTCTGATTTGACCCCTAGCCTGGGGACCTCCATATGCTGCAGGGGAGGATCTAAAAAAAACAAAAAAAATGGCATAGGTTTTCTAGGGTGGTTATACTACATAACAGGTCTTTATTATTCATAAATAATAGATGCAAGATTATCAAAATCATTGAGAAATTCATAAAATACGCTTGTTCCTAATGGTAACAATTTTTAGATCCTTCCTAGCTTCCGGGAGTTATGCCAGGTTCCACATGTAATTCTTCACTGAATCGTCTCAGCCCTGGGAATACGTATTTTTACCCCAGCTTTGTGGACGATGAAGTCAATGCTTGGCTTTAAAGAGGCTAAAACATTTGTCTGAGATACTGACTCTGGCAGCCTGACTCAAGCCTCCTGTACTTTTTCAGTAAATTTTGGAAATTCACTCTCAACTCTCCTGTGTCATTGAAATCCTCCAGTTTTTGCAAACAGTTGATCCTAATAATAATTCTTTAAAAAAAAATTTTTTGGGGGGGGCCACACCTGTGGCCTATGGAGGTTCCCAGGCCAGGGATAGAAACTCTGTGTTTCAGTATCTCAATTCAATATATGAAGCTTTTAATGGAAAGCAGTGGTTTGGCATGGCAGCTGGAGCTAGTGAAAGAAAGAAATGAAATTACCTGTCTTTATGCAAATTCTGCTTATCCCTAAGTGGTGGTCCACTTTTCAGTACGGCAAAAACTATACGGGAATGTTTTATTTATTAGAAACAAATGTGGCAAGAACCCACCGCCTGGAGGAATCCACATTTATAAGGGACCACAGTGACCTGCGCTTACTGGGAAAGCAGCTACCACTTGTAAGGACAAGGGTGAGGGCAAATGAATAAGTAGGATCTTCCTTTATCTTTTTTTACTTTCAGGGCTGTTTTTCTTTTTCTTTCTTTTTTTTCTTTCTTTTTCTAGGGCCTCACCCGTGGCATATGGAGGTTCCCAGGCTAGGGGTCGAATCGGAGCTATAGCCTCCAGCCTACACCACAGCCACAGCCACACGGGATCCGAGCCGTGTCTGCAACCTACACCACAGCTCATGGCAACGCCGGATCCTGAACCCACTGAGCGAGGCCAGGGATCGAACCCGCCACCTCATGGTTCCTAGTCAGATTCGTTCACCACTGAGCCACGACGGGAACTATTTTTCAAATGTCCTGAACATGTTCCCTGGTTTGATCCATCTTCAGTATCATTGAACCTAATTTTTTTAATTTATCCAATTCAAACCTTCATATTTGATTTTTTTTAAAAACCAATGAGCGGAGTTCCCTTCGTGGCTCAGTGGTTAACGAATCCGACTAGGAACCACGAGGTTGCGGGTTCGATCCCTGGCCTCGCTCAGTGGGTTAAGGATCCGGCGTTGCCGTGAGCTGGGGTGTAGGTCGCAGACGCGGCTCGGATCCCGCGTTGCTGTGGCTGTGGCGAAGGCCAGTGGCTACAGCTCCTGTTAGACCCCTAGCCTGGGAACCTCCATATGCCGCGGGTGCGGCCCTAGATAAAGGCAAAAAGACAAAAAAATAAAAAAACCAATGAGCTAGATGAACATATATTTGGGCAATTGAGTTTTACAAAGGCATCAAAGCAGTTCAGTTGGAAAAGGATAGTTTTTTTCGAGAAATGATGCTGAAACAAATGGATATTTACATGGAAAAAAAAAAACGAATCTTGACCTTTATACTACACTGTACACAAGTGTTCACTGAAACGGCTCCCAGACTTCGTTGTAAAAGAAAAGACAGTGCTTTTGCGGTTTTCACAAAGTTGTCTTAGGAAGTAGCATCGTCTCGAATTACTCTGTTGGTAATCCATTGAAAGGAGAGGAAGAAGGCCGAGCCGTTTTCATCGGCCCATCTGATGGAAAATTGTCCCGACGCGTGTCCCGTGAGCCCCCCCCGGACCACCCCGTCCTCAGTGAGCGCCCCCTCTGCCCCGCAGGAGCTGCCTCCTGAGCGTGGAGCCCGCCATCAGCACCCGGCACCTCCCTTACCAGAGCTTCCAGCTCTTCGGCTTCGACTTCATGGTGGATGAGGACCTGAAGGTCTGGCTCATCGAGGTCAACGGCGCCCCTGCCTGTGCTCAGTAAGCCCGGCCACCACTGTGTTTGAACAGGCGGGAAGCTGCTTCTGCAGGTGGCGTAGCTGGCCTTGGCCAGGCGGTGAGCGCCCGTTCCCAGGGCGTCCACCTGCGGCGGGGGGACCCTGGCCAGCGGGGGCTTCGCCGATGCCGTTCCTTTCCCATCTTCTCCCCGTCTGGGTGGAGCGCTCTGTGCTCAGGTGGCTGCTAGAGGCCGTGAGCGTTGCACACAAAGCTAGTGACACCAGCAGAGACCCCCCTCAGGTGACAAGGCAGTGAGTCAGCAGAGGTCCGGGAGTGGAGGAGACACGGATGGCCAAGTTCAGGGTTCACCTCGGGCAGAAGACGGCCTGAGAAAGTATCGTAGACCCGATGGGGCTGAAGCTGGGGTGGAAGAGTGTCGCAGGTGCCAAGGGGAGCGGGGACCCCGCATCCAGTGAGACTTTGCTCCGGGCCAGGCTTGACGGGAGATGCACAGAGGAACAGAAACCTGCCGTCGGGGAGCTTCTCCTCCCGGGAGGAGCCCGGCAGCAGCGTGGTAGAGATGTCACGGGGTGCGGAAGGCGAAGGGGAAAAGGTGAGTTGGGGTGGCACAGCTGAAAGTGTTAATTGTAGGGAGTTCGTTTGGATTTAATCCTCCAAGGCCGTTGGTTCTTCTGGAGATCCACATTCATCAATGTCACAAGACCCTCTCATGGCCCCCCACGGCCACGTCTTGGAGAAATCGAGGCGGTTTTCCAGCGGCCTGGAGCAAAGGCCTGTACCTTCAAGGGGACAGTGTTAACACATAAGCGGTGCCCGCCCTGTTAGCCGGGCCTCCGCCTCTTGCTTCATGGCTGTGACGGGCAGGTCAGGCTCCATCTCATTCGTCCGTGCCTACGGCTGGCTGGCTGACGAGGGCTTGTTAGGTCCCCATAACACCCCCCCACACACACACACCCCGGGCTCCGTACTGGGCTCTGGGTCACAGTCATGAGCAAAGAGACCCTGGCCCCGCCTGGAGTGGAGAGAGACAGGCCAGGACAAAGGACAAGCAAATACAGATTCCAAAGTGGGGGACACGCTGTCCTAGAGTACAAGGTGTCAGAAGGTCATATAACTGAGCGAAAGGTCCCCTTGGGAGGTGATGTTGGGAGGTGAGATCTGAAGGAGGAGGAGAGTGAAGGAGGCCGGGGTAGAGGGCTGTGGAATCTTTTATACCCTCCCTTGGTCAAATTCGCAGGGGTACCCACCTCCTGTCCTGCCTGTCAAAGCCCCCCCCTTCCTCTTCCCTTCCTCATCAGCTTTCCCTCTCGTTGCTGCGCAGTCCCCGTCTGCATGTGGTACCCAGCAGATTCCCCAGCTACTAAAAAAAAAAGCCCTCCTGGAGTTCCCGTTGTGGCGCAGTGGTAGTGAACCCAGCCAGGATCTGTGAGGATGCGAGCTCGATCCCTGGCCTTGCTCAGTGGGTTAAGGATCCGGCGTTGCCGTGAGCTATGGTGTAGGTTGCAGACACGGCTCGGATCCCGCGTTGCTGTGGCTGTGGCGAAGGCCGGCAGTTACAGCTCCTGTTAGACCCCTAGCCTGGGAACCTCCATATGCCACGGGTGCGGCTCTACATAAAGGCAAGAAGACAAAAAAAAAAAGAAAGAAAAAAAAAACACCAAGTTATGTTGCAGCCCAGAGTTGCAGGCCAGTATCTGCGCTGCCTTCCCAGCATCCTGCAGGGATGCGTGGGGCCGTCCGATAGGCGCCGTCAAGAGTTGCCCCTCTCCGTGAATGTCCAGCTCGCCTCTCTCCAGGTCCTCCCGAGCCAGAAACTGGACCGGAGATCCTGCCGCCCCTTCTCCGTCAGCCTCAGGTTCTGTCCTTCGGGTCTTGTTGGTTCTGCCTCCAGGCTCATTGGCCCTCTGCTCCCCACCCCCACCACCCTCCCTCGCCTCCAGGTCGTCCTCTGCTTTGGCTCTTGCAAAGAGCTTCCTAACTGGGGTCTCCACGTCTGCCCTCGCCCCGGTAAAGTTGTTCTGCCTGGAGCAGCCGGAGTGATGAATGGAAACCAGGCTGCGCTGTTCTCTAGCTTTCCCATCGCGCCTGGGACAGAGGGAGGCCAAGCTCCCCTCCACCTGCAAGGCCACGGCCTCACCTGGGCCTCCAGTCTCAGCCCAGCACCATTTCCCGGAGCCTCTCACCTGCGGTGGGGCCTTTGTGCTGGCTCTGACCTTCCCCCCAAGCCGCTCCTGCTGTGTCCAGTGGCATCTCCAGGAAGCCTGCCCAGAGCAATCCCGTCTTTGATTTTCGCTAGCCTTGGTAGCTTCCTGCCTGACACCGGTTACCACCAAATCAACTCCTTTTTGTTTTCTTTCCAAAATGTATGCACCTTGAGGGCAGTAGCTTTGTTTTCCTGGTTCTCCTTGGAGTCCCAGCACCTAGCAGCGTGTCTGGCATGTCCTCCTCCGTAAATGTTTGGATGGACACTGTGTGTGTTCCTGGTTAAAATGTTTACTCATCTCACTCAGTAATTGCTGGTTTGTGTGTGTGTGTGCGCGTGTGCTTTTTTTCGTTTGTTTGGTTTTGCTTTTTACAGCTGCACCTGTGGCATATGGAGGTTCCCAGGCTAGGAGGTCGAATCAGAGCCGCAGCTGCTGACCTGTACCACAACCACAGCAACACAGGATCCAAGCCACGTCTGCAACCTATACCACAGCTGAAGGCAACAGCAGATCCTTAACCCACTGAGCAAGGCCCAGGATCAAACTTCCATCCTCATGGATACTAGTGGTGATGGTAACCCACAGAGCCACAGCGGGAAATCCTGAGTTTATCTTGCTCATTCATCTCTTTAACTTGGCTGCACCCCCAAGACAGGACCGCCCCGTCCTCTGCAGGAACCTCCCGTCTCCGCTGCAGTTCAGGGCCGGGCAGGCCTGGTCTTGCGGGTACCACCTTCAAGACTTTCCAGAAACTGCCGGTCAGTAGATGCTTTATCTTCCCGCGGTGCCTCCTGCAGTGTCTGTCTGGACAGCGGACAGCAGTCTGCAAAACGTGAGGTGGCATTTCTCCTGGCGGAAAGAGCTTTGATTGTTCGCTTGCCCTTTGACCAACAGCCTCAGTGATCCGTCTTTCAACCCGTTTCAGAAAGCTCTACGCGGAGCTGTGCCAGGGCATCGTGGACATAGCTATAGCCAGCGTCTTCCCGCCCCCGGATGTCGAGCAGCAGCAGCAGCAGCCGCCGCCCCCGCCGGCCGCCTTCATCAAGCTATGACCCAGGGAGGTGCCTGGAGCTGCCTTGGAAGACCCACGAGGGGGCCCCTGCCCGGGGAAGGAGCAGCGTCCAGCCACCAGGAGGAAGGGGCGGCAACTTGCAGAGACTCAGGCAGCTTCCCCGAGGAGCGGTCACCCAGGGTTTGGGGATGGGGGGCGCGCTGGGCACTGCTGCTGCAATTCAAAACCTGACACAGATTTCTCCAAGGGGAGAGCAAACGATTCTCCGCGAAGGGGGGAAAAAAAATAACAGGGATGTGCTCATTTTGGGTCACCACCCCTTGAAAAATCGGATTTTTGCCCGAAGGCGGCGCCGGGAGTAGCGCCTCTCCCGCCAGGGCTGGCGGCTGTGGCACCTGGTTGGCGTCTGTCCACCGGCCGCGTTAGTGCCTTAGCTCCGTGCCCATCTGCCACCTCCTGCCCGGGTGCGGACGGCACGTGAGAGCGGCTGGGAGGTTGCCCGTTTTCCCCCCTCCACGCCGCCCCGCCCGGGGTCGGGGACGGGGTGGAGTCCGGACGAGGGCACCCACACCCCTCGGTTCGCAGCCCAGGGACTTCGTCCTCCAGGTCCCGATGGCGTTTGCTCGGTTGCCGCTCGGGGTCAGCGTGGGCTGGGTACCAAAAGCCAGTGCCGCCCCGGGGTCTGCTCTCTGCATGTTTTAGAAACTGAGCGGCCAGTTTGCCGCATACCCGTAAGCATCCAATACGCATGAGAGAGGAAAAGAAACACGGTGTCTCGCTTTACTTAATAGTTGGTGTGGGGGGAGGGGGGCCCTTTGAAATGGGATGCTTGTCTGCGCTCTTGCTTTTAAGCAGAATTCCACCTGCCCTTTTGCCAGGTTCCCTTTTGTTCAGTTATGGTTTTGTTTGTTTGTTTGGCGGAGGGTTAACGTCTATTCAAAAACCCCTCTAGGGTCAGAAAAGGAGACCCCTCTCCTCCAGGGGGCCCTTCCCCACTGTTCTTGCTCCCGGAGCACCCGAACAGGCAGGTTGTATTCCACGGAAGATTCTCTGACCCCGAGGGGCACACGCAGGCGGAGGCTGGGGATCAGGCTGCGCCTCGTGGGAACCGGAAAGCCTCTTAAAATGGGAGAGACGTGGCTTCAGAGCTGCGCGGGGCATCTCGCACGTCAGCAGGTGTTAAGGGTGCCCCGTTAGGTGGAGTCTCCACTCGTGGGATGGAGTAATAGTTTGCAGACCGTCCAGGAGGCCGCGTCAGGAGCAGGAGGAAGACCCAGATGCCGTCTGTGATGAGTGTGCGGGGAGTCAGACACACTGACCAGGCCCCCTCCTCCCCGGAGCTCCGCAGCCTTCCCCCTGCCGTGCATGTGTTCCATTATTCGTCTGTACTTGGCGCGATTCGTTTCTACTGGCAGAAAAGGGTTCTGCAGTCGGGAGAGTTTTTTTACAAAGAGCAGGAAAAGCAACACTTCAAACACGATGAGATGGGGGCGCTTTCCGTGGGACAAAAAAAGGGGCGGTAATGATAGAAACAATGTCAGGGACGCAGCCGTGGGTATAGGGTGTGAGCAGGTTAGGTTGGGGCGAAGGGAAGGCAGGCCCCAGGGGCTTGGCCCCTGGGAGTTTGGAATTACAAAATAAATCTTCTGGTGGTTACCTGGAATGGGTGGATAAGCAGGTCTGCACCCAGAGCGAACCAAAACCCTCAAGTGTCAAGGGAACCCCAGGAGGCCCAGCCCAGCTGATGGGTTGGTGTTGGGGGACTTTTGAGCAGAGCCATTTAGAAAGCGTCAAGTCCTGGAGTCTTGGGAAGGCCACGTGGGCTGCTGACGGGGACGTGGAGCATCCTGTAGTGCTGTCAGGCAGGTGACTCTGTAATGGTCATTTGGGCCGAAATTGCAGGGACATTCGAGCGTTTTCCAGCTCTTACAGGGACAAGGCTCAGCATTCAGATGTTAGGAAGTCTGTGGGTCTTGATGGGTTTTCCAAGAAACACGAACCATTAACATGTGCGTGAGGCTTTAAAATGAAAACTCTGCTTCCTTCCTCACACAGTCTCAAATGAGGATCCCTTTTATGCAGTTATTTCTGACGAGCCGGGATGGGGGACTCAGAGCTGTTCCACACCCTTCGGTGATGTCCTTGGCGCAGGTGGTCGGTCATGGCCTTGCCTTGTCCCCCCACCCCGCACCCTCCCCCGGTTCTTCATTGGCGCCCACAGTTGCCGGGGGAGGGGGCATTACGTGTTTGGAGCTGTCGATTCTGATCTGGGCTCTGTCATTGGCAGCACATCAGAGGAGCCCGTGAACCCCTCTGGGCCTTAGTTTCTTGTCTTGCGGGAGGGCTCATGACCCCATCCGGGGATTGCTTCAGGAGCATTTAGCGAGGATGCGTGCGGTGAAGAAGCCCAGAGAACCTCTAGTACGAAGGCTCCCAACGCTAACTTTATGCTGGAATCACTTGAAAAGCTTTAAAAGCATGTTGGAGTTCCTGCTGTTGCACGACAGCTTCGAGGCATCCTGGGAGCACTGGGACACAGGTTCGGTCCCCAGCACAGCGGGCTGAGGATCGGGCATTTGCTGCAGCTGTGGCTTGGGTCACGACTGCAGCTGGAATCTGAGCCCTGGCCCGGGAACTCCATATGCTGTGGGGTGGCCCGCAAAAAAAAAAGTTGGTGTCCACACCTGCTGTCAGAACCTCAGGCATCAGCATGCTTAGAGGTGCCTTGAACCCCTGCTTGAGAAGGACGGACAAACACATTATTATCTTGGAAGAATCAGATGAGGTTTAGGGCCTTTTAAAAAAAAAAATCCCTTTGACAAGAGGAGTTCCCATTGTGGCTCACTGGGTTTAGAACCCAACATAGTGTCTGTGAGGATGCGGGTTTGATCCCTGGCCTTGCCCGGTGGGTTAAGGGCGCTAAGCTTTGGTTTCGGTTGCCGATGCAGCTTGGATCCGGTGTGGCTGTGGTGTAGGCCGGCAGCTGCGGCTCTGATTCTACCCCTAGCCCAGGAACTTCCATATGCCAGCAGGTGCAGCCCTAAAAAGGAAAAAAAAAAAATTCTCTTGGGAAGACCAGGCGTTTCTTTAAAACTAATGATGCCGACGCGATTGAGCGAGTGTTGTCTAAGCAGGCTGTCTCTTTGCTTAGACGTGCTTTCATCTACTTCAGGTTTGTGAAGCCTTGTCCACAAGTGTAAGCAGACCCAAACGTATCCATCTGCTAAATATGTGTTAAGGTTATGAATGAATTATCGCGAGAAAAGTCCCCCCCCCAGGTAACCCCACCTGCCCGGGACTTGGACGGGCCCGTGTGTCTGACAACGTGGAGCAGCGCTTGGCAGAGTTACCAGCGGACGTCAGGTTTCAATAGCGCTTCCGGGTGATCATCCCAGATTTAGAACATCTGGCGATGATGGAATCGGAGAGGACCTGCGGGATCCATAAGCCGCAGGGACGCTCCCAACCGTGTTTTCATTAAGAGTTGAGGTTCTGTTAAGCAGGGGTGCATCTGGCCATGAAGTATGTTGGGGGGACCCTGACAGGGAAGTGAGGGTGCCAGAGCGGGGCCCCCGCAGCCTATGGGTGCCGTAGAGAAAACTGGCCCTGGACACCCAGTCTGTATGTAAGAGGAAATGACTTCCGAAACAAGGTAATTTTATGAATGTTTAAAATGCCTGGAGTATTAAAGGAATCCTATCTCAAGTGTTTTTGTCTCCTGTGATCCTATCATTTTACTGCAGGTGTTGACTATCCTAGGATGTCACTGGTTGTTTGAATCCATGATTCTGTTACCCAGAGGTGGGCAGACTTTCTAAAAAGAGCAAGATAGTAAATATTCTAGGCTTTGCAAGCCAAGCTTGTTCTCTGTTGCATATTCTTTTAATCCCCTCCACACGTAAAAAATATTGTTAAAAAACAAAAAATGAGTTCCCACTGTGGCTCAGTGAGTTAAGAACCTGAAGCAGTCTCCATGAGACTGTGGGTTCGATCCCTGGCCTTGCTCAGTGAGTTAAGGATCTGGTGTTGCCGTGAGCTGTGGTGTAGGTCAGAGACATGGCTCAGATCCACTTTGCTGTGGCTGTGGCGTAGGCCGGCAGCTAAGCTCCTGTTCCACCCCTACCCTGGGAACCTCCATATGCCATGGGTGGGGCCCTAAAAAGAAAAAAGTGTTTAATTCAAAACGGGTCAAAGTCCTAGATGTAAGAGTTGAAATTAAATGGAAAAAAAAAAAACCTCTTAGAAGAAAACAGAACGGTAAATTACTTCATGATCATCAGGCCATGATTTCTTAGATATATCAAAAGTACAAGCAACAGGGAGTTCCCTTTTGGCTCAGTAGTAAATGAACGTGACTGGTAACCATGAGGATGAGGGTTAAACCCCTGGCCTCAGTGGTGTTGCCTTGAGCTGTGGTAGGTCACAGACATGGCTCAGATCCTGCATTGCTGTGGCTGTGGCATGGGTTGGCGGCTGCAGCTCCTATTTGACCCCTAGCCTGGGAACTTCCATATGCCCAGGTGCAGCCCTAAAAAGCAAAAGCAAAAAAAAAAAAAAAGTACAAGCAACAGGAAAAAACTGGACTTCATCAATATTAAAAACTCTTGTGCTTCAAAGGACACAGGCAAGGAAGTAAAAGTAACCCACAAAATGGGAGAAAATATTTGCAAATCATATCTGAGAAGGAATAGTGTAGAAATAATATAAAGAACTATGACAACTCAACAGTAAAAGACAACCCACTTTAAAAATGGACCCAAGGAGTTCCCGTAGGGATCCAGCACTGTCCCTGCTGTGGCTCTGGTTGCAACTGTGCTGTGAGTGCCATTCCCGGTCCAGGAAATTCCGCATGCCACTGGTGTGGCCAAAAACAAAACAAAACAGAAAAACCTCTAAAAATCACTATTAGATACTACTTCACAAGTACTGGAGTGGATCTAATTTTGTAAAGACAATACCAAATACTGGTGACGGCACAGAGAAATTGCAACCCTCATACCCTGCTAGTGTGAATGAAAAATTGGACAGCTGCCTTTGGAAAAATTTGACAGTACCTCAAAAAAGTTAAACATGCAGTTACCAAATGACCCAGAAATTCCATCCCTAGCTGGAAGACCTAAGAGAATTGAAAACATATGTCCATTAAAAGACTTGCATGTGGATATTTCTAGCAGTATTACTCATAGCCGAGGTGGAAACAACCCAAATGTCCATCAACTGGTAAATAAATACAATGTATATTCATACAATGGATTCCTTTTCAGTCCCGAAAAGAACAAAGTACTGATAGATACTGAAACAGAGATGAACATTAGAGTTCCCATTGTGGCTCAGCGGAAACGAATCTGACTTGGAACCACGAGGTTGCAGGTTCTATCCCTGGCCTCTCTCAGGGGGTCCAGCATTGCCATGAGTTTTGGTGTAGGTTGCCTATGTGGCTGGGATCTGGCATTGCTGTGGTGTAAGTCCAAGCTCTGATTAGACCCCTATAGCTTGGGAACCTCCAGACGCTGAGGGTGTGGCCCTAAAAAGCAAAACAAGCAAACATGGATAAAACATGAAGGCAGTGGAGAGAAAGTAAGGATGGTCAACCCTTTTAAGACTTGTGTTCTACAAGAGTTCGCGTTGTGGCTCAGTGGTTAACGAATCCTACTAGAAACCATGAGGTTGTGGTTTCGATCCCTGGCCTCGCTCAGTGGGTTAAGGATCTGGTGTTGCTGTGAGCTGCGGTGTAGGTTGCAGATGCTGCTCGGATCCTGCGTTGCTGTGGCTGTGGTAAAGGCCGGCGGCTACAGCTCCTGTTGACCCCTAGCCTGGGAACCTCCATATGCCGCGGGTGCGGCCCAAATAAGGCAAAAAGACAAAAAAAAAAAAAAAAAAAAAAAGATGTGTTCTACAAGGGAGAATTTATTTGGTAGTTGAAGAGGGAAAAGAGCTCAGTGAGTTTTTTTTCATTTTTAACAGCTTTTTCAGCACACTTGTACACTGATGTAAATGATTGCTCCTGCAAAAACCCCCTCATTCTCCTGACTTCCTGGAGATCCTGACCTAGGGAGAGGAATGAAGGAAGATTTTCCTTAAAAGGAACAGACATCGTGAAGGGAGAAAAGGCAGAATATAGGTCACAGCTGGCCATGTCCTGGAAGATTTGATCATGTCAAAAGAAACAGAAGATAGCCAGAGTCCCTGTTGTGGCTCAGTGGTAACAAACCTGACTAGTATCCATGAGGATGTGGGTTCCATTCCTGGCCTCGCTCAGTGGGTTAAGGATTCAGCATTGCCGTGAGCTGTGGTGTAGGTTGCATACAGTGGGTTAAGGATCCAGCGTTGCTGTGGCTGTGGTGTAGGCCGGCAGCTGTAGCTCCAATATGACCCATGGCCTGGGCACCTCCATATGGTGCAAGTTAAGCCCTAAAAAAAGCAAATAAGAAAGAAAGGAGGAAGGAAAAGAAAAAAACAGATGATAACTTTTTGTTTGGCCCCGCCTACAGCATGTGGAAGCTCCCAGGACAAGGATGGAACACCAGCCAACATGTGATTCTTAACCCAATAGGCCACTGGGGGACCCCCCCTCCACCTTTTTTTGGGAGAAGATCTTTTATAAAAAACTATTTTTTTCTTTCTTTTTAGGGCCGCACCTATGGCACATGAAAGTTCCTAGTCTAGGAGTCGAATCCAAGCTACAGCTGCCGGCCACAGCCACAGCCACACCAGATCCCAACCGCATCTGTGACCAACACCACAGCTTGTGGCAACACTGGATTCTTAACCCACTGAGTGAGGGATCGAACCTGCATCCTCACAGATACTAGCCAGGTTCTTAACCCACTGAGCCACAACGGGGACTCTGAGAGGGTAACTTTTAAAAAGTGATAGGGCAATGAAAATTACCAGCTGACCTAGGTAAAGATGAAATTAGGGCAGAGAACGCTTTGTGGAGTGGTGAATTAATTCATTATCTTAATTGTGGTAGTGGCTTCAAGGATGTGTACGTCGGTCAAAAATTACCAACGTGTACATTTTGAAATGTGTGTAGTTTATTGTATGCCAAATGTGTGAAGTTTATGGTCCGGCAATACAGAATACAGCTGTTCAACACACACACATTCACAAAAGATGAAGTTGAAAGACAACTACAGGCATTCCCTGATAAAAATCTGTATTCTGGGAGTTCCCATCGTGGCTCAGTGGTTAAGAATCCGACTAAGAACCATGAGGTTGCGGGTTCGATCCCTGGCCTTGCTCAGTGGGTTAAAGATCCGGCGTTGCCGTGAGCTGTGGTGTAGGTCACAGACGCGGGTCGGATCCCGCGTTGCTTCGATTAGACCCCTAGCCTGGGAACCTCCATACGCTGCGAGTGCAGTCCTAGAAAAGGCAAAAAGACCCCCCCAAAAAAAATCTATTCTGGGGAGACAGTGCTTCATAGGACTCACTGTAGACTCACTTAAGGATCTTAAGGCTAGAAGGCCCCTCGGTCTCCGGTCTAGAACGTGAGAAGGGGGTAGTGAGGGCAGACGACTCCTGGACCGTCCCAGTGATGGGCTTTCGCGACTTCAGAATTGGGTCGAGAGAGCAGTCTGGTGCCCAGCATCTACTTTTTTCCTTGAAGCCACGACTCAGGCTGGGTCAGCATCAGCATTAAATCGCAAAGCGGTCAAGACGAAGATTGGGAAACCTTTGAAGACCGCTTTCCGCGGGTCCTAACAGAGCGAATACGAGCGGAAGACGTCACACACCGAATTGGCCGTGGAGCGAGTTTCCTCCTTCCGAGCAGCGCACAACGCAGATAAGAGAGCGGGAGGGTCCGCTACGCTCCAGCTCTGCAGTTTTAGACCGGCCCATTCGTTCCACGGTAATGGTTTCAAGTCGACCCCATAAAAATCGGAGCGCCCAGGGTAGGCGGAACAAAGGAAACTACATTTCCCAGCAGGCCGTGGGCACCCGGTCCCAGCCCTTCTTTCCGGCGCGTGCGGAGCGGTAGCGGGTTCCCAGTGTGCAGGCGGACGCATGGATCCCAGCAGCCGGTGGCGGAACCTGCCCAGCGGGCCCAGTCTGAAGCATCTGACCGACCCTTCTTACAGGATCCCGCGGGAACAGCAAAAGCCAGCACTGCAGGAGCTGACGCGGGCGCACGTCGAGTCCTTCAACTACGCCGTGCGTGAGGGGCTCAGCCACGCGGTGCAGGTGAGCGCGGCGTCCTCCCAGGCTTCCCTGCGCTCTGCGTTTACCCGCGCGGCCAGCCCCTGCCCCGGCGGGCGGAGGAGAGGGGCCCCGCGGTGCTGGAGGAGGGAGGCGGAGGTGGGGGGGGGGGGCGTGTGTGTGAAGTGCTGGAGGAGGGGGCGTGGGGACTGAGGCTCGGGGCTTGGGAAATGATCCAGGTGGGAGGAGTGCGGCACAGGCCTTGGGCAGAGGGCCCAGAGGGGTGACCTGGGTGGGTGTCACAATATAATCTCAAACAGTTGTACTCTTTGACCGTGTTAGGCTCAGCGCGGGGCTATATTGAGGAAGACAGGAGTGAGGTGTTAGAGCGAGATTCAATAGGAAACATTTGGTAACATTTAGGTGCTTGGTAACATTTGCTCCACAGTAAAGTGGTCTAGAGGGTGATGGTAACAGAGTTCAGGTGAAGTTGGTGGTAAGCATCCCCGTGGCCCCAGGCGCTGGGCTCAGAGGGTGAGCAAGAAGCAAGCCTGTGTTAGAGAGGGTTTTTGATTTTAAGCGCAGGGGTCATGTCTTGGGTGGAGGCGGTGAAGGCGGTCGGTGCCATTTCTCTCGAGAACCGCGCTGCCAGGGGGGCTGTGGAGGGTACTTTGGAGCACGTGGGAGATGCAGCTAATCCAGCTGTTTGAAAAAAGGCAGGATTCCCAGGATTGAAGAAGAGGGGATGTGAAGGGGCTCTACCCTGTGCTTTCATTGGGTAGGACTTGTGTTAGGGCCCGGGTAGAGCGAAGATGAAGAGCTGTGCCTGAAGATGAAGTCTCTGATGCTTGAACTCTTTTCTGCAAATAATATGGGAGCCCATTGAGGCTTCTTTGAAGATTCCCTCACCTTTTTGCAAAAGACAGAATCGTTTTGTCTGATGGGAGGCAACTTCTGTCACACCTGGACTCATGCTGTATCATGTCTATGAGAAAAATTGTACATCTACTTAAAAGTTAATTCTCACTGGATTTATCAAAACAATGAAAAAGTGGAGTTCCCCGTCGTGGCGTAGCGGAAACGAATCCAACTAGGAACCATGTGGTTGTAGGTTCGTTCCCTGGCCTTGCTCAGTGGACTAACGATCTGGCTTTCCGGTGAGCTGTGGTGTAGGTAGCAGACGCGGCTCGGATCCTGCGTTGCTGTGGCTGCAGCGTAGGCCAGTGGCTACAGCTCCTGTTAGACCCCTAGCCTGGGAACCTCCATATGCCGCAGGTGCGGCCCTAAAAACACAAAAAGGCAAAAAGCCAAAAAAAAAAACCCAATGAAAAAGAGCCCAGGATTGAGATGATCAACAAAGGCTCATTCTCAAATAATGCAGCACACGTACATAAGAGATTTTTTTTACGGATAATATGTAGACCAGAAGTTCTCAAACTTTTTGGCTCCAGGACCGATTTCTGCTGTTAAAATTCTTTTTTTTTTTTTTTTCTGTCTTTTTGCCTTTTCTAGGGCTACACTCATTGGCATATGGAGGTTCCCAGGCTAGGGGTCTAACAGGAGCTGTAGCCGCCGGCCTACACCACAGCCACAGCAGCGCGGGATCCGAGCCGCGTCTGCAACCTACACCACAGCTCACGGCAACCCCGGATCCTTAACCCACTGAGCGAGGCCAGGGATCGAACCTGCAACCTCATGGTTCCCAGTTGGATTCGTTAACCAGTGAGCCACGATGGGGACTCCGCTCTTAAAATTCTTGATGGATTCACAAAGAGCTTTTGTGTAGCATTCCCTCTTGGAGCAGCAGGTTAAGGACCTGGTGTTGTCACTGTTGTGGTGCGGGTTCAGTCCCTGGCTGGGAACTTCCACATGCGTTGGGTGCCACCCCTCCCATGTTCTTTCTATTAGAAATCGAAATTGAGAAATTTTGGAAATCCTAGTTCGTTGAAAATAGACTTTTCTATTAACTTTTCTATTTTAAAACAAAGCCTCTAAGGCAAAACAAATTAGTAGATGAATGGTATTTTGGTGGTTTTTTTTTGTTTTTTGTTTTTTTTTTGTCTTTTTTAGGGCCTCACCTGTGGCATATGGACGTTTCCAGGCTAAGGCTTGAATTGGAGCTGCAGCCACCAGCCTACCCCACAGCCACAGCAGTGCCAGATCTGAGCCGCATCTGCAAGCTCTGCCACAGCTTGCAGCAATGCCAGATCCTTAACCCACTGAGCTGGGCCAAGGATCAAACCTGCATCCTCATGGATACTAGTCAGGTTCTTAACCCACTGAGCCACAGTGGGAACTCTTCCCCGCCCATTTTCTTAAAGCAGACTCCTTTTCAAAATTTGTTCAGTTTTTTCACATTTTTATGCTTTTTGTTGGTGATTTTGCTGTTTTAAGTGGCCATTATGTGTAGGGTTGAAATGCTGTCCAGTGGCTCTAAGAACAAGGCTGAGATGTTCCTTAAAGGGACTGTTTGTTAGATAAGCTTTGCTCAGTCATGAGTTGGTGCTGTTAACTGTGCTCAATGTTAATGAACCACAGTATGTATTACATAAGACGTCCTTATGGAGTTCCCGTTGTGGCTCAGCGGTTAATGAACCCGACTAGGATCCATGAAGACTCGGCCGGGTTTGATCCCTGGCCTCGCTCTGTGGGTTAAGGATCCGGCGTTGCCGTGAGCTGTGGTGTAGGTGGCAGACACGGCTCGGATCCCGCGTTGCTGTGGCTGTGGTGTAGGCCGGCAGCTGTAGCTCTGATTTGACCCCTAGCCTGGGAACCTCCATATGTCTCACCTGGTGCTCTTTAAAAAAAAAAAAAAAGTCCTTAAAGAGAAACACACATCAAGCAAGGTTATGTGGCCATCCGTTGACAAACGTCGTGACCAGAGACTGCTGGGAACCTAAACTTTGTATCTCCCCTGACAACAGAGTTTCAAAATTCACTGTTTCAGTGCTTGTAGCAACTTTATGGACCATAAGCATCTTGACGAAAAGGTTGTGTTGAGATGTAGAGAGTGCAGCAGTGGCTGGAGAAAGTTAGTCTTGGAATCTCCCTTTTTTAAACTAATGCTCTAGCCTGAAGTAGGAATATTTGTTAAAGTTTATTTCAGCATAAAAATAATTAAATTCTAAAATGATACCAGTGGAGTTCCCGTTGTGGCTCTGTGGGTTAAGAACCCGCCATAGTGTCTGTAAGGATGCATTTCAGTCCCTGGCCTCGATCAGTGAGTTAAGGATCTGGCGTTGCTGCAGGTGGCATCATAGGTCGTGCAGGTGCAGCTTGGATCTGGTGTTGCCGTCAGGCCAGCAACAGCAGCTCTGATTCGACCCCTGGCCTGGGAACTTCCATATGCTATAGTTGTGGCCATAAAAAAGGGGAAAAAAATAATACTAGCTTTAGATAAAATTTTAAAACTTAAAAAGGTCAGTTGAACTCATGAGAAGGGGAGGAAGCTTCCTTACATTCTTAGCTCTGTTTTTGACATTCTTATTATTCCAGCACTAAGGCTAGGAGGTCGTTCAGGGTTAATACCTGGTGCTCCTTCCTTAGAACAGCAGAGTTCCCCCCAGGGAGTGGTGCGGAGAAGCAGGAGCTGTGGAAGGGAACAGTCAGCGTGGCTACCCGCTTGCATGGCTCCAACTTCAGTACGAGGCCACCGTTGAATGAAATGTGCAAAGGTCAGGCTGGAGAATGGCCTTGGTGTCCAGTCCTAAATCGAGACTCTGTGTCTGTATCCTTGCTCTTAGCAGGAGTCGCGTTTGTCTTGCTGTGCCCGTAGAGGGTACAAGGTGAGAACAGAGAAGAGAGGAGTTCCCGTCGTGGCTCAGTGGTTAACGAATCCGACTAGGAACCATGAGGTTGCGGGTTCGATCCCTGGCCTTGCTCAGTGGGTTAAGGATCCGGCGTTGCCGTGAGCTGGGGTGTAGGTTGCAGACGCGGCTCGGATCCCGCGTGGCTGTGGCTGTGGCGAAGGCCGGCGGCTACAGCTCCTGTTAGACCCCTAGCCTGGGAACCTCCATATGCCGCGGTGCGGCCCTAGAAAAGGCAAAAAGACCAAAAAAAAAAAAAAAAATGGAGAGAGGTGAGGAGTTCTTTTGCAGCTCAGCGGGTGAAGGATCTGGCATTGTCACTACGGCATTGTCACTGTGGCTGTGGTCGTCGCTGCAGTGCAGGTCCAGTCCCTGGCCCAGGAATTTTCACATGCTGTGGGCACGGCCAAAAAAAAAAAAGAGCGAGGAGTTCCCATCGTGGCTCAGTGGTTAATGAATCCGACTAGGAACCATGAGGTTGCGGGTTCGATCCCTGGCCTTGCTCAGTGGGTTAAGGATCTGGCGTTGCCATGAGCTGGGGTGTAGGTTGCAGACACGGCTCGGATCCCGCGTTGCTGTGGCTGTGGCGAAGGCCGGCGGCTACAGCTCCTGTTGGACCCCTCGCCTGGGAACCTCTATGCCAAGGGTGCAGCCCTAGGTAAGGCAAAAAGACAAAAAAAAAAAAGAAGAGGGAGAACAATTAGTAGTTTATAAAAAAATAAGTAAACTGCAAGGACCTAGTATAGCATAGGAAAGTATACTCAATATCTTATAATAACCTATATTGGAGAAGAATCTGAAAAATAAAAAATACTCACACATACATATTTAATTTAAAAAGAGAACAGAGAAGGCAGGCTCTTGGTTCAGAAAACAGCTTTATTCCGTACACAGCTATACTCACACATACATATTTAATTTAAAAAGAGAACAGAGAAGGCAGGCTTTTGGTTCAGAAAACAGCTTTATTCCGTACACAGCTGAATCCTGGAGCCTACTGCAGAATCTGACACCTGGAAGCCTCCGAAACATCCTGCGGAGGCATTATTTTAGGTGGTGAAGTCCTGTGAGTTGACCGGATGTAGCTTTAGCTGAGTCCTTTGAGATGTGTCACGTTGGCATTACAGCCTGCGATGCTTGTAGAACACACGACGCCCAGGATTTGCAAAAAGGTCTTGGTGCAGAAGTGCCTTGGAGATGCCAGCAGGTAACCGTGTGAATTGTATTTCAGGCCATCCCGCCCTTTGAGTTCGCTTTCAAAGATGAGCGGATTTCTCTTACCATCGTGGATGCTGCCATCAGTCCCCCCGCAGTCCCGAAAGGGAGCATCTGCAAGGAGCTCAGCATTTTCCCCGCAGAGTGCCGGGGCCGGAGGAGCACCTACCGCGGAAAGCTGACGGTCAGTTCAAGTGACAGCGTGTTGGCTGCACCCTCCGTTATCTTTGGGAACAAGCCTGGCGCCTGCCAGGGTTTATACCAGAATTCTGCTCTGTTAGTATTGTCATCCAGGATAACCCTTCTTTTAAGTGTCAAGCGTAAAACAATTTATGGTTTTCCGGAAGTTCGTGTTGTGCTTCCGCAGGTTTAAGAACCTGACTAGTGTCCAGGAGGATTCAGGTTCGATCCCTGGCCTCCTCGCTCAGTGGGTTAAGGATCTGCTGTTGCCTCAGGCTGCGGTGTAGGTCACAGATGTGGCTCAGATCTGGTGTGGCTGTGGCTGTGGCGAAGGCCGGCAGCTGCAGCTCTGATTCAGCCCCTAGCCCGGGAACTTCCGTGTATGTCATCGGCGCGGCCCTAAAAAGGAAAAACAAAATATGGTCTTCCATCTTCCTCTTTTAAAATATTCATTTGTTCTTAGATCTCCAGATAGGGCCTTTGTTACTATGTAAGTCTTTTTCTCTCTTATTTTCCTTTAGGCTGATATCAGCTGGGCAGTGAATGGAATCTCAAAAGGAATCATCAGACAGTTTCTTGGCCACGTCCCCATCATGGTGAAATCCAAGCTTTGCAACTTACACAGCCTTTCTCCAAGAGCACTCATAGAGCACCACGAGGAGGAGGAGGTAGCCGCAGGGGTCCAGGGCTCCGGCGCCCGGGGGCCAGGTGACAGTAGAAGGCACCTGAGTTGGGAGTGAGACGACAGGAAGCTTAGGGGCGGGGGGGGGGGTCACTTCTCTTTCTCTGCTTCAACGAGGAACTGCTGTTCACACACTGTATAGGCTTCACGAGTCTCAGATGAGACGATGTATGGGGGCAGAAAACACTCCAGTTAGAGAATATTAGTATTATGGGGAAAGAATTGGTAGGTTTACCCCTAATTTTCTGAATGACACACACTTGGAGAAGTATTTGGCTTTGTGAAGCTGTTTTAACCCTCAAAACCGGAGTTCCCTGGAGTTCCCTTCGTGGCTCAGTGGTTAACGAATCCGACTAAGAACCATGAGGTTGCGGGTTTGATCCCTGGCCTTGCTCAGTGGGTTAAGGATCCGGCGTTGCCGTGAGCTGTGGTGTAGGTTGCAGACGCGGCTCAGATCCCACGTGGCTATGGCTGTGGCAGAGGCCGGCAGCTACAGCTCCTGTTAGACCCCTAGCCTGGGAACCTCCATATGCCGCGGGTGCGGCTCCAGATAAAGGCAAAAAGACAAAAAAAAAAAAAAAAACGGAGTTCCCATCGTGGCACAGCAGAAACGAATCCAACTAGGAATGATGAGGTTGCGGGTTCGATCCCTGGCCTCGCTCAG
>PVHT020000095.1:0-22731 GCA_004024745.2 Catagonus wagneri | reverse complement strand
AACGAATCCAACTAGGAATGATGAGGTTGCGGGTTCGATCCCTGGCCTCGCTCAGTGGGTTAAGGATCCAGCGTTGCCGTGAGCTGTGGTGTAGGTTGCAGACACGGCTCAGATCCCACGTTCCTGCGGCTATGGCGAAGGCTGGCGGCTACAGCTCCTGTTAGACCCCTAGCCTGGGAACCTCCATATGCTGCAGGTGTGGCCCTGAAAAGACAAAAACAAAAACCCTTCAAAACCTGTCTGAACCGTCCGCTTTACCCACAGGCAGAGTCTGTGGGCCTGGTGCCCGCGTCGTCTGCCTTGCCTTTAGTTCCACCAGGAGCTTGGCAGCCCTGCGTAGACGTGATCAGGACAGGCAGACTCTGCCCACGACCCGGAGACCGTTACATGGTGGGAACAGGGTTTGGGTGGCAGAGCTGGGTTTGACACCCCGCCATTTGCTTAGCAGGTGTGCACCTTTGGGAAGCTGGATCGCCCTGAACCTGTTTTCTCTTCCGAAAACAGGCCCATAGCTCCCCCACTCATTGCTATGAGGATCCAGTATCATAACATAGAGCAGCCAGGATGTCTGGCCTGCATCATAGTAGCTCCCGATTTATTACAGAAATGTGATAATAAATGAGACTTAATAAAAGTATTTTCCTGGAGTTCCCATTGTAGCTCAGCGGTAACGAATCCAGCTGACATCCATGAAGATGCGGGTTCGATCCTTGGCCTTGCTCAGTGGGTTAAGGATCCAGTGTTGCTGTGAACTGCAGTGTAGGTCACAGACGCGACTCGGATCTGGCGTGGCTGTGGCTGTGGCTGTGGCTGTGGCTGTGGCTGTGGTGTAGGCCGGCAGCTGCAGCACTGATTCGACCCCTAGCCTGGGAACCTCCATGCACTGCAGGTGTGGCCCTAAAAAAGGCAAAAAAAATTGTTTAGCTAATCCAAACTTCTGGTTTGCAGAGCTTTCATTCGGTCTAAAGCTTTTTGACTGATTAGGGAAACCATACTCGTCTGGAAGCACAGTTGTTATTATGGTCTTCATCTTTAGACTTCTCTGGAGTAAGTGGGTTTTTTTTTTTTTTATTATTTTAACATCATTTGCAGACTGCAGCCATTTTAGTTATATTTATTTTTTTGGAATTCTTTTTTGGGGGGGGGGTGTCTTTTTGCCTTTTCTACGGCTGCACTCGAGACATATAGAGGTTCCCAGGTTAGGGATCTAACAGGAGCTGTAGCCGCCGGCCTTCGCCACAGCCACGGCAACGCGGGATCCGAGCCGCGTCTGCGACCTACACCACAGCTCACGGCAACGCCGGATCCTTAACCCACTGAGCAAGGCCAGGGATCGAACCCGCAAACTCATGGTTCCTAGTCGGATTCGTTAACCACTGAGCCATGACGGGAACTCCTGGAATTCTTTTTTATTGAGATTCTAGGTACACCAGTAGGGGCGTCCCCATGTGAGCGTCATCTGTCATTCCGTGGAATGGAAATGGTTAAGGAATGTACACCAAAGGCAATACACGTTTTTCAGTACAAAGCGCTTCTGCCCCTGGAAGATGATAGAGCAGGATGCATTCTTTCCTTCCCATCTTATTATTTGGTCATTTTTTTCTCTACACTCCCTAAGATTTCCAAACAAAACAAAACCCCTCAAAACCTCTTGTATTGTTACATGCAAGAAAGAAGGAAGGTGGCCCAGAGAATGTAACGAGCAGAGAGGGGAGCAAGGGGCGGAACCCTGGGGACTATCAGGTGAAAATATGGGGCGGCGGGTACATTATCAGATTCGGTCGAGATTCTGCAGCAGACTGGAATCTGACCCAGGTGAGTAGCTGAGAGCTGGGATCAAATGTGTGGACGAGAGAGAGGAAATGCTGGGGGACTGACAGCAGCCGTTTTAGGGGCAGACAGGCGGTTGGGGCCCGCCTGGTGGAGGGGAATCCATTTCACCCGTACTCGGCCTCCGAGTCTCTGCAGCCTCTTCCACGTGCCGCGGACTCCAGTCTGCAGTTCCTGGGGGGACCCGCACCCGCTGCTGCCCGTGCGCCTCTCCTGCGCGTCTGCCCAGGGGCGAGGGTGGTGGCGGCAGTCGGCTGGGTTGGTGTTTACGGTTGGTTATAGAGCTGTGTTCAACTAATGGTATGTTTCCTCTCTGGCAGGAAATGGGAGGCTATTTTATAATCAATGGCATCGAAAAAGTCATCCGAATGTTGATCATGCCTCGCAGAAATTTCCCCATTGCCATGGTAAGGCCAAAATGGAAAAGCAGAGGGCCTGGCTATACTCAGTATGGTAAGTTGTAGTGATTTTTGGTGTATTTCTCTGAGAAGACTTTAAGCCATTTTGTTAAAAAGTAGATGCATCCAAAGAGTCTTTGATATTATTCTCCCAAAAATATATATATATTTTGATTTTTTTTATATTTGATATTTTTCTCCCCCAAAATATATATAAATAGATATATATTTTTGTTTTTCTGTTAGGCATTTCTGTGTTATGCTTTAACTTAGAAACCTACCTTCTGTCGTGTTTGATTTTTTTTTTTAATTTTTAAACTGAATGAACACGTGTATTTATGCTATTGCTTCTGAGGCTGAAGGCTGCCTGACTCGGCCGGAGGTGGGTTTGAGCCTTAGAAGTCTTCTAGTTCAGGGTACATGGCACTCCCCTCGGTGCCAGGCCGACAGCGACCCGGCCTCTGCCCTGTGACAATGAGAGTCAGCCTTCACAAGACAGCATTCTGCATCCTGGAGCCCTGCAGTTAGTTTCTTCTTACGGTTGAGCCAAAGATCAGAAACTGAGGGTAGCCTCTGTACTTAACTGGTGGCGTTACAGACTTTCTGACTTTGGGCTCTTGGTTTCAATAGGCGTCTCCATGCACTGCGTGAGGGGAGAACACTCCGCTGTCAACATGAACCTTCACTACCTGGAAAACGGCACGGTCATGTTGAACTTCATTTACCGGAAGGAACTGTTTTTTCTTCCTTTGGGATTTGCTCTGAAGGTGTGGACTCCCTGGATGCGTTTCTTTTGTCAGGCAGCCGGTGCCTGGAAGTGGTGTCCCCCGGGCAGGCTGGGAGAGGCTGTCCCCGTCAGAGCCCACGCTCTGCTGGTTCGAGTCGTCCCCCCACCCCATGAGTCACCTCCAGCTGCAGTGGCTAGAATGTGGCGAAAGGTCTCTCTCTCTCTCTCTCACCATTTCTGTGGTCGAGAATTTGGAAGTGGCTCAGGACTGGAGCCCTTCTGGCCGAGGTCTCAAGAGGTGGCCACGAGAAGTCAGCGGGGGGCGCTGTGGTTGGAAAGGCTTGACTGGGGCGGGAGCGTCCCCTTCTGGCGGTGCTCTCGTGGCCCCTGGCAGCGGGAGGTCCCAGTTCCTCTCCACGTGGGCCATTCCACGGGCTGCTTGCAGTGGCCGCGTCCCATGGGGAGGTCGCCAGGGGACGAGAGCGAGGCAGGGGCTGCGGCCTTAATGGCGCAGCCTCGAGAGCCCGAGTCGGGCCCGGGCTTTGCCGTCGAATTTCCTCGGTCCCCACGGGTTCAGCGTAGAATCCAAGGTTGTAGATAACCGGGAGGCGAGACTCGTTGAATCATCTTGGCTCTGTCTCACCAACACTGCCCTTCTTTAAAGAGCTCACTTAGATTGAGCGGTAATGGAGAGCTAATTGTTCTTGGGTATTGAATAAAAAAGGTAGAGGAGTTCCCGTCGTGGCGCAGTGGTTAACGAATCCGACTAGGAACCATGAGGTTGTGGGTTCAATCCCTGGCCTTGCTCAGTGGGTTAAGGATCCGGCATTGACGTGAGCTGTGGTGTAGGTTGCAGACGCGGCTTGGATCCCGCGTTGCTGTGGCTGTGGTGTAGGCCGGCGGCTACAGCTCCTGTTAGACCCCTAGCCTGGGAACTTCCATATGCCGCGGGTGCGGCCCTAGAAAAGGCAAAAAAGCCAATAAAATAAATAAAATTTAAAAATGTAGAGAATTATTACTAAATAATTAAGATGGTTTCGTTATTATTAGTGATTTTTAAAAAGCCTTTTTTTTTTCTTCCTTTCCTAGGCACTTGTGAGCTTTTCTGATTACCAGATTTTTCAGGAGCTCATTAAAGGGAAGGAGGACGACTCTTTCCTGAGGAACTCTGTTTCTCAGATGTTGAGGATTGTGATGGAGGAGGGCTGCGCCACCCAGAAACAGGTCCTCAACTACCTGGGCGAACGCTTCAGGGTGAAAGTCAATCTGCCCGACTGGTACCCAAACGAACAGGCCGCAGAGTTTCTGTTCAAGTACGTGTGCTTTTGCCTGAGCCGTTTCTCGGGAGGGGAGGGCGTCCAGCGGCTCCTTGGACCCATGTAGCTGGGGATGGTGGGTCGTCTGGGAACTCTGCTGCCGTGGGGGCGGGGCTCCGTTTCCGCAGCCCGTCCTCACCTTTCTTTTTCTGGTAGTTTCGTTTCATTTTATGGAGCTTTCAAACTTTGATTTAGAAGCTCCCGCTCTGGCTCAGTGGGTGAATGATCCACCGTGCCTCTGTGGAGCCGCCTGTTGGATCTCTGGCCCAGGGCGGTGGGTTCAGGATCTGGCATGGCATCCGTGGTGTAGGTCGCAGTTCCAGCTCAGATTCGTTCCCTGGCCTGAGGAACTTCCTTAGGCTGCAGGGGCAGCCGGAAAAAAAAAAATTTTTTTTTAACTTTTAGGGAGTTCCCGTCGTGGCTCAGTGGTTAACGAATCCGACTAGGAACCATGAGGTTGAGGGTTCGATCCCTGGCCTTGCTCAGTGGGTTAAGGATCCCGTGTTGCTGTGAGCTGTGGTGTAGGTCGCAGACGTGGCTTGGATCCAGAGTTGCTTTGGCTGTGGTGTAGGCCTGTCGGCTACAGCTCTGATTAGACCCCTAGCCTGGGTGTGGCCCTAGAAAAGACCAAAAAAAAGCTTTTATTTAACAATTAATTTTGGAATTTCTGCAAAAATAATACATTGGACACTCGTGTGTACGAGTTAACATTATTGCTACTGTGCTTTATTACTTTCTCTGCACGTTCAATGCTTTTCATTCTGCATCATCTGCAGGTGTCATGTCCCCTTATTTTCCCCAAGGCTCGAACTTAGTCTTCTGTAACCACGGCGTAATCGTTGAATTTTCAGATCGAACTGTCCTGTCACATCTGTAACCACATTTTGAGCACTTAAATTCCTTTTTTTTTTTTCGTTTTTTAGGGCCACGCTTCAGCATATGGAGGTTCCTGGGCTAGGGTCCAAGTCAGAGCTGCAGCTGCTGGTCTCCACCACAGCCACAGCAGCGTCAGATCTGAGCCACATCTGTGACCTATGCCACAGCTGGCAGCAACGCCAGATTCTTAATCCACTGAGCGGGGCCAGGGATCAAACCCGCGCCCTCATGGATACCAGTCACGTCCTTAACCCACCGAGCCACAACCGAAACTCTGAATTCCTAATTCCATTTAATTTTAATTAATTAAATAGCTGCCTGTGGCTTGTCCCTCCCGTGTTGGCCTCCACAGCTCTAGACTTCGTGTTCTATTTTCGCTTTTGTTACCAGCACTGGCACAGAGCCGTCTTTTTTTTTTTTTGTCATTTTACTGCCGCACCCGTGGCATATGGAGGTTCCCAGGCTAGGGGTCTAACAGGAGCTGTAGCTGCCGGCCTTCACCACAGCCACAGCAACGCGGGTTCCGAGCCGTGTCTGCAACCTACACCACAGCTCACGGCAACGCTGGATCCTTAACCCACTGAGCAAGGTCAGGGATCAAACCCACAACCTCATGGTTCCTAGTTGGATTCGTTAACCACTGCACCATGACGGGAACTCCCAGAGCTGTCTTTTGAAAGGGAGAAAGGGCTTTCAGAAAAACAGAGATTGGGGAACCTCGGCAGGACATCCCAGGGTGTTTAGCGGCTGGATTGTTTGAAGCTACTTTCCGTTCGGCAGCGAGTGCATCTGTATCCACCTGAAGTCCAACACCGAGAAGTTTTACGTGCTTTGTCTCATGACCCGGAAGCTCTTCACTCTGGCCAAAGGCGAGTGCATGGAGGAGAATCCTGACAGTTTAGTGAATCAGGAGGTTCTGACCCCAGGTCAGCTCTTCCTCATGTTCCTGAAGGTAAACGCCTGCCCCGGGACTGTCCCACCTTGTGTGTGTGTCTGTGTCTGTGTTGTGTCTGTGTGTGTGTGTGTCTGTCTCCATCCTAGCTACCTCCTGGGGGTGTGTGTATGGCCACGTCCCGCAGTAGTACCTTCTGCATGTTTATAATTTCTGGTTTGGGCGTTGATGTCTTTTTTTCTGTTTTTTAATTTTTTTTTTTTTGCCTTTTTGCCTTTTCTAGGCCGTACTTGTGGCATATGGAGGTTCCCAGGCTAGGGGTCTAACAGGAGCTGTAGCCGCCGACCTTCACCACAGCCACAGCAACGCGGGATCCGAGCCACGTCTGCAACCTACACCCCAGCTCACGGCAATGCCGGATCCTTGACCCACTGAGCAAGGCCAGGGATCGAACCCACAACCTCATGGCTCCTAGTTGGGTTCGTTAACCACTGAGCCATGAAGGGAACTCGAATATTTAAAGTTTTATTTGAAATTCTTAACTTGGTTTCTGTCTGCTCTGTCCATAAAATTAAAACTTTTTGACAGTGTAGAATTTCCCTGCCTTTTTAACTTAATGAAAATTAAAGTCAGGAGTTCCTGTTACGGCTCAGTGGTAACAAACCCAACCAGTATCCACGAGGATGGAGGTTCGATCCCTGGCCTTGCTCGGTGGGTTAAAGATCCCGCATTGCCGTGAGCTGTGGTGTAGGTCGCAGATGCGGCTTGGATCCCACATGGCTGTGACTGCAGTGTCAGCCAGCGGCTGTAGCTCCGAATAGACCTGTAATCTGGGAACCTCCATATGCCGTGGGCTGCGGCCCTAAAAAGCAAAAAATAATAATAATAATAATTTCAGGCAGAAGTTTCCATCACTTTCAAGTGAAGACTGATCTACATCTCCCTCCTTCTCGAAGTGAAGCGTGGTGGGCTCATTGCGCCTGGCAGCGTTCGAAACCACTTCGGTTGCATAGCGCCTCCAAGGGGACCTGCTTCAGCCGCAGAGGAAACAGAAAGTTGGGACTTTTCTCAGAGAAGCCATGGGCTTTAAAACGTCTGAGTCCCTTCCCTTTTCCTCCGCTGCCTTTAAGCTTCAGCCCCTCTGAACTGGGGACACAGAAACCATCTTTAGAATAAGCACGTGAGGGAGTTCCCGTTGTGGCGCAGTGGTTAACGAATCCGACTAGGAACCATGAGGTTACGGGTTCTATCCCTGGCCTTGCTCAGCGGGTTAAGGATCCGGCGTTGCCCTGAGCTGTGGTGTAGGTTGCAGATGCGGCTCGGATCCCGCGTTGCTGTGGCTGTGGTGAAGGCTGGCAGCTCCAGCTCCTGTTAGACCCCTAGCCTGGGAACTTCCACATGCCGCAGGTGCGGCCCTAGATAAGGCAAAAAGACAAAAAAAAAAGAATAAGCATGTGACAGTGACTTGATATGAACGAAAGACTTTAACCATTTCACCGGGTTGCAGGAGAGATGGGGCTGTCCTGTGGGGTCCCTGTGATCGGCTGGAAGGCCGCTTAGCAAGGTGGGGGCTGCGGGACGCCTGGGCGCTGTCCTTGGTGGACTTTGAGAGCAGATCAGGTCAGCGCCGCATGTCCTCAGCACGCCGCCCTCTGCTGTGGGTGCTGTCTGTCCTTCGGAGGTCGTTAGCCAGATGTTTATTCTACATTTTTTACCAGAAAGGCTGGCGAGCCTTGTCGGAAGGCTTCCTGAAGGTCTGTCCCTTGCTTCTTGCTTGCGCCGACGTGTGCAGGCTGCCCAGGCGGGGCCCCCGGTGCTCACCTGCAGTTCCGGATGCAGCAGGTGGGAGAAGCAAAAAAGTTGAGAGTTGGCAGCACAGCCTGACCGGAAGCGACAGGGGGCTGTGTATAACTGTTACACTTCGCATGGCAGTTTGTGTTTCACAGTAGAAATGTGTTTGTTTACCAGCCAAGGGTCTCCGTGTCCATCATAGGGGTCAGGCCATAAAAGGTTTATGCACATGTTACCTTTCTAAAGCCTAAAAAATTCTTAATAATGAAGTGCATTGGCCCAGGGGTTCTCAGAAGTCCTGTAATGCACTGCCTCCAAAGGAAAATTTGTGCAGGCTTATTGGAGTCTTCTAGAAAATGCTAGTTAACTCGTGAGAGACGAGAGGCAAGCCTCTGACAAGAAAGAGAAAGTTTAGCTCATTCTTTCCACCTCCCCAGTCTCCATTCTTCATCTCTGACTTCTTTCCTCTTTTCTGTCTTGCGTTTTCTCTTCCTTTTCCATTATGTCTCACCTTTGATGAGAAAGTGTCAGCCTTTCCAAGTGGTTTGTTGGCCGCCTTGTAAGCTGGGTGTCACTTGGGGACGCCGAGTTCTTCTTGGTAGTTCTTGTTCTTGGGACAGTGGCTGCTGCTTTATATCAGGGCTTTGTTTGTTGTTGTTCCCTGTTTCTGGGATCTGAGCTCTTCTGATCGCTTGATGAGAGCATTTGAATTAAAAAGCCGGCATTCCCGTCCTGGCTCAGTGGTTAATGAACCCAGCTAGAATCCCTGAGGATGCGAGTTCGATCCCTGACGTCTCACTCAGTGGGTTAAGGGTCCGACGTGGCTGTGAACTGGGTGGTGTAGGTCGGATTGTGGGTGGCGGTGGCCGGCAGCTGCAGCTCTGATTCGACCCCTAGCCTGGGAGTTTCATCAGCATGGGTGATCTCGATCAGTAGTGATTTGCTCTACCCCAAGGTCAAGGGCCCTTCGACACTGGAGCGTTTCCGGTTGTCACAGCTTGGGGGCTCAGGGCCAGGGTGCTGCCCAGCAGCGCAGAGCCCACACAGCCCCTCTTCCCCAAGAGCTGTCTGCCCGGCAGCCAGAGTGCCAAGAAACCCAGTCTGCAGAGGTCTGTGTCTTCTGTGTAATGACTGCCTGACGTGTAATAGTGCATTCAACACCTGTTTTTCAGGTTTATGGTTTAGATGTTTTCCATGTCAAATGTACGAATTGGTGGGCCTTTGTTATGGATATGCAGGGTGCGTAAGAATAAATATGAAACCTGGGGTAATTGAAACGCCTAAAAATTAAAATTTTTTCTTGTTTCAGGAAAAATTGGAGGCTTGGTTGGTGTCTATTAAGATTGCTCTAGACAAGAAGGCTCAGAAAACCAGTGTGTCCTTAAACACTGAAAATTTGATGAAGATTTTGAGTCTGGGAACAGACCTTACAAAGCCGTTCGAATACCTTCTTGCTACTGGGAATCTACGTTCTAAAACGGGTAAAATGGGAGTTTCCATCATCGTGCAGCGGAAGCGAATCTGACTAGGAACCATGAGGTTGCAGGTTCGATCCCTGGCCTCGCTCAGTGGGTTAAGGATCCAGCGTTGCTGTGAGCCGTGGTGTAGGTCACAGATGCAGCTCGGTTATGGTGTGGCTGTGGCTGTGACTGTGGTGTAGGCCGGCAACTGTAGCTCCGATTCGACCCCTAGCCTGGGAACCTCCATATGCTGCAGGTGTGGCCCTAAAAAGAAAGATAAAAGACAAAAAATTAAATAAAAGTAAAACAGATAGGAGTTCCTGTGTGGCTCAGTGGTTAACGAATATGACTAGGAACCATGAGGTTGCGGGTTCGATCCCTGGCCTTGCTCAGTGGGTTAAGAATCCGGCGTTGCCGTGAGCTGTGGTGTAGGTCACAGACGCGGCTCAGATCCCGCATTGCTGTGGCTGTGGCGAAGGCCGGCAGCTACAGCTCCTGTTAGACCCCTAGCCCGGGAACCTCCATATGCTATGGCTGTGGCCCTACTAAAGGCAAAAAAACAAAATAAATAAATAAAACAGCTAAAATTAAATACATGGGCTTCATTTAGTTATGATTTTCAAATTGTTTGTTTAATGGAGATTTATTTAAGAATGAATTTCTGGGTGTTCCCGTTGTGGCTTGGTGGTAATGAACCTAACTAGTAATCATGAGGATGCAGGTTCAATCCTTTGCCTGTCTCAGTGGGTTTAGGATCCAACATTGCCATGATCTGTGGTGTAGGTCACAGACCCAGCTCAGATCCCACGTTGCTGTGGCTGTGGTGTAGGCTGGCTGCTGCAACTCCAATTTGACCCCTAGCCTGGGAACTTCCATATGCCATAGGTGTGGCCCTAAAAAGCAAGAAAAAGAGAATGAAGTTCATCAAAGGTGGATTTCAGGTTGTAAATTTTTCGACAGGTATATATTGGCCTGAGGGTTGTAGACAAGTTGTCTGTATAGCTTAATTTTATTTTTAATGGTCACGTGCATTTCCTGCACCTCCTTCTAGAAAACTAAGCTCTCCGAGGAAGGGTTAGCGACGTGCGGGGTCTAGGAACTTGGTATATGTGCCTGTCCCTAAACCAGTTACCTCAGAATGACTGGAAAACTTTCAAAAATTGTTAACGGGAGCCCAGGAATCTGCCTTTTTTTTTTTTTTTTCAAACAGATGATACTGATGCAGATTTTTTTTTTCTTTTTGGCCACCCCATATGGAGTTCCCACGCTAAGGATCGGATCCGAGCCACAGCTGTGGCAATGCCAGATCCTTAATCCACTGTGCCGGTCCAGGGAATCAGACTTGGGTCCCAGCGCTCCCGTTGCGCCACAGCAGGAACTCCAGATGCAGATTCTTGAAGCGCTAACGTGCTTGTGTGTCATCCAGCCCTCCGAGATGAATCCCATTTAATGCTCGCTGTTGTGTTATTAACGTAATAAAGGAGAGCGTGCAGAGATGAGGCAAGAGTCAAGGCTAATACAGGTGGTGAAATTTGGGGGTTTTTGCTATTTTTTGTAAACCCTTCCTCGCACAAGAGCCAAGCGAGCTCCGTAACGACCCACTTGGTGATGTGTAGGTTTGTGCTCTGAGGTCTCGTCGTCTTTTCATCAGCTCCGGCATAAATGTTCAGTGGTTTTTGTTTTTTATTAAGGTCTTGGCTTCCTGCAGGACTCGGGACTCTGCGTTGTGGCGGACAAGCTGAACTTCATCCGCTACCTCTCTCACTTCCGCTGCGTGCACAGAGGGGCCGACTTCGCCAAGATGCGGACGACCACGGTGCGCAGGCTGCTGCCGGAGTCCTGGGGCTTCCTTTGCCCCGTGCACACCCCCGACGGGGAGCCCTGTGGGCTGATGAACCATTTAACCGCCACGTGCGAGGTCGTCACCCAGTTCGTGTATACAGCCTCTATTCCGGCTTTGCTCTGCGGCCTGGGTAGGTGGCGGACAGCTGTCAGCGGCCCCGTGTCCTCGGGTGGGTTTTAGCAAGTGCAGAGCCACTCAGCTGCGCTTCGTCGCCAGTTGAACAGAGAACGCCCGCAGGGGTGATGGGTGAAGCACTGGGGATGGCCTGTGACACTTGGGTGAAACCTGCCGTATTCAGAAGGTGTCGATGGCTCATGAAAGCCTCCTGCAAGCCTCTTGTCACAAGGCTTTCCTCACTTGATTGGTAACACGGCCTCGTTTCATGTGTGTTTCTATTTAAAGATACCTTAGTTAATACATATTGTTGGTCCACTAACATCAAGCCCTCAGCCAGCAGCACCATAACTGTGAGCTTATCTAACACGTAGTTTTCCAGCCTTGTGCTTAGGAGCCAGCACTTTAGTTAGTGCTGTGCTCGAAGGCCACTTTTTTTGCCTTTTTTGTCATTTTAGGGCCGCACCCGCGACATATGGAGGTTCCCAGACTAGGGGTCTAACAGGAGCTATAGCCGCCGGCCTACACCACAGCCACAGCCACAGCAACGCGGGGTCCGAGCTACGTCTGCAACCTACACACAGCTCACGGCAACGCTGGATTCTTAACCCACTGAGCAAGGCCAGGGATCGAACCCGCAACCTCATGGTTCCTAGTCGGATTCGTCAACCACTGCGCCACGACGGGAACTCCATTGAAGGCCATTTTAAACAGCAAAAAGCACAAAGATGCAAAAAAAAAAAAAAATAGGGCACAGAACAGACTGGGCAGGACCCTTGTTTATAGTATGAGGTCAACCAAGCAGATAGTGCGTCACCTCGTTTGACCTCAGCTGGGAATTCGTGTCTCAAGCGACTCAGAATTTTCACTGAATGTCCTCTAATATGGTGATCGGAAAAGCGCCCCTAGGTTGATACTGGGGTTGCAGATAAATTTCGACGAGTAGGCAAATTCGGGATATGTGCATAATCCGGATCAAATAAATTTTAGCTAGTAGGCAAATTTGGGATATGTGCATAATCTGAATCAAATAAATTTTAGCTAGTAGGCAAATTTGGGATATGTGCATAATCTGGGTCAAATAAATTTTAGCGAGTAGGCAAATTTGGGATATGTGCATAATCTGAATCAAATAAATTTTAGCTAGTAGGCAAATTTGGGATATGTGCATAATCTGGATCAAATAAATTTTAGCGAGTAGGCAAATTTGGGATATGTGCATAATCCGGATCAAATGTAATTAGATTTTGGGGGAAAAGTTAGGATACTGTTTACGTGGCTCAGAAATATGAAAGCGTACAGTGAACAGCCTCCTCATACCCCGCCCGCCAGCTGCTCTCCCCGGGCAGTTACAGACCCGCGACCGCGGGCGTCCTTGCTGAAATGACTTGCACGTTTATTCAAGAATCCGAAACATCCTGGTTTAGAGACGAGATGCCTAGATGTCTAAAATGGTGACGCTGGCGTTGACCCCTTCTGGAGGGAAATCTAAATGCTGGGGGCAGCAGCCTGAACTAATGGTCCTGTGTGTGTTCGCTTCCCCAGGGGTCACTCCCGTGGATGGCACTCCGTATCGGCCGTACAGCGAGTGCTACCCTGTCCTGCTGGACGGCGTCATGGTTGGCTGGGTGGACAGGGAGCTCGCTCCTAGCATCGCCGACTCCCTCCGACGTTATAAGGTGCTCTTGAGTTCTTGGGAGGTGTTTGGACTTTTTCTTGTTGTCGAGGGAGCCCCAGGGCCTTCTCCAGGGTCAAGGGCAGTGGAGATCAGAAGCTGATCCCCTTTTCCGTTCTCTCTGGAGACCTTTCCAGCATCTTACCTTGTACTCACCTCATCAGTTGGGGTCGGTGACAGGTATTTAACCTGTAACAACCCCCCCCTTTTTTTTTTTGGTGGTGGTGCTTTTATTGAGGGCTCCGATCTACTAATCTAACACATTTTTTTGCTTTTTTTCTTTGTAAATATTAGTGGCATATAGGCGACCTTAAAATATGGACTTTATATTACAAGCTGTATTAAAGGTAATGCAAGATACTATTCATCCTGTTGCCTACTGGAAATTGAAAATATATTTTTTAAAAGTCAGGTAGAGGAGGGAGTTCCCACTGTGGCATGGTGGGTTAAGAATGTGAGTACAGTGGCTTGGGTTGCCGTGGAGGTGCTGGTTCGATCCCAGCGCAGTGGGTTAAGGATCTGGTGTTGCCGCAGCTGCAGCTCGGATTCGGTCCCTGGACCAGGAACTCCATGTGCCACGGGCAGCCAAAAATAAAAGTTGACGTTCACAAGTCTCTGCTTTAGAAAAGAATTAGAAAGTTTTCCTGGTTTTCAGGAGTCTGGAACAGCTTGTGAAGCACGGGGTTGTCTAGTCTTAGGTCTGCCAGAATTCCCCTGTGTAACCATCTGCTTCTGGTGCTCTCTTTGGGGACAGTTCCTCTAAGCACTGAGAATTTTGATTTATTAATTTGAACCTTTTTCTGTACTCGGTCTCAGTAATTTCAGGTTTTATCTTCAGTGTTGTTTTTGTTGGGTTTTTCTATGACCGCACCTGCAGCATGCAGAGTTTTCTAGGCCAGGGATCAAACCTGTGCCACAGCAGCGACCCAAGCTACTGCAGTCACAGCTCCAGATCCTTAACCCACTGAACCACAAGAGGACTCCTAGTATGATTGCTTTACTTGTACTTTTTTGTGGTTATTTTGTTCTTTTATTTTTATTTTTGGCTTTTGAGCTTGGAGTTCAATTCACTTATTCTTTATTTAGTTTTGAATTTTTTTTTTTAGGGCCACACCTGCAGCATATGGAGGTTCCCAGGCTAGGGGTCGAATCGGAGCTGAAGCTGCCGGCCTGTGCCACAGCCACGGCAACACTGGATCCTTTAACCTACTGAGCTAGGCCAGGGATCGAACCCGCATCCTCGTGGATACTAGTCGGGCTCATCACCACTGAGCTCCTATGGGAACTTCCATCCTTTCATTCTGTCGATGAGGTATTTAACTGCATTGCAATACAGGTGTCACTGTTTTTTTCACATTTCTGGGATTTGAGTTTGGATGTCTCCTTGCTTTCACCCAGGGATATTTTTGTTGGTTTTCTTTTTCTTTTTTCTTTTTTTTTGTCTTTTTGCCTTTATCTAGGGCCGCATCCGCGGCATATGGAGGTTCCCAGGCTAGGGGTCTAACAGGAGCTGTAGCCGCCAGCCTTCGCCACAGCCACAGCAACGCGGGATCCGAGCCGCATCTGCAACTTACACCACAGCTCACGGCAACGCCGGATCCTTAACCCACTGAGCGAGGCCAGGGATCGAACCCGCAACCTCATGGTTCCTAGTCGGATTCGTTAACCACTGAGCCACAAGGGAACTCCCTGTCGGTTTTCTAATTCCCAGAGGGAAGGGCCTTTTCGTTGAACACATTTTAAAGTAGAACCAGTCATCTCCTCTGTGTTAGACCTCAGAGAACAGCATTTCAGCTAGCGTGTCTGCACACACATTCTCCTTGAACTTCTGCCCCAGTCTGCCTCGTTACCACTTTGCCTGATCGTGGGACTGAGCCCCCAAGACAAGAGGGCTTCTGCCAGCTCTGGTTACGGGGTGACCGGCCACCTGTGCGGGGCCGCGACCGATGGGGCGCTAAGTCTGTTAACTGCGTAACTGAGTTCACGTCTTACGAGACGTTCTTTGTATTTCACCTCCTTTTCCGTTGGACGCACCTCCCAGGCGGCAGGGACATGGAGGTAAAGCACGTCCCTTATTCACCGAACTCTCTTTTCGTTGCAAACAGGTGTTGAGAGAAAAAAGAATCCCTCCCTGGATGGAGGTGGTCCTGATCCCCGCGACAGGAAAGCCGAGTCTCTACCCCGGACTGTACCTCTTCACCACTCCTTGCAGGCTGGTGCGGCCCGTGCAGAACCTGGAATTGGGCCGAGAGGAGCTCATTGGAACTATGGAACAGGTACCCGGACTGCAGCGTGGTCGTATGAGACTTAGTAACTGTTCCCTTTCCTTTTTTTTTTTATTTTTTTAGGGCTGCACCTGTGACATATGGAGGTTCCCAGGCTAGGGGTCTAATCGGAGCTACAGCTGCCGGCCTTACACCACAGCCACAGCAACACCAGATCCAAGCTGCATCTGTGATCTACACCACAGCTCAGAGCAGACACTGGATCTTTCGATCCCTGAGCGAGGCCAGGGATTGAACCCACAACCTCATATTCGTTTCCACTGCACCATAATGGGAACTCCAAAGCTACTGTTTTTTTTTTTTTTGTTTGTTTGTTTTATTGCCTTTTTTGCCATATCTAGGGCCGCACCTGCAGCATATGGAGGTTCCCAGGCTAGGGGTCTAACAGGAGCTGTAGCCACCGGCCTTCGCCACAGCAACGCGGGATCCGAGCCGCGTCTGCAGCCTACCACAGCTCACAGCAACACCGGATCCTTAACCCACTGAGCGAGGCCAGGGATCGAACCCACAACCTCATGGTTCCTAGTTGGATTCGTTAGCCACTGAGCCACGACGGGAACTCCAGTAACCGTTCCTTTTCAAAGCATTACACTGTAACAGCAGGCATTTGAAAGAAGGCCAGAGCTTACTGTCCGCCTCATCTGCGACCAGCATGAAGCAGTTTTCATGCTCATCGCACCTGAGAGAGGGCTGGCGGGCCCCTGGCCTGCCTTTCCCACCCCGCCCACGCCCCATGTTCCTTGGCGGCCAGCTCTGCCTCTGCTGTGGGTGGTGAGACCGAAATGTTTCATTAGGTGCATAATCTTTGCACATACCTCTGTAGTTGCAAAACTGTGTACTTTGTGCTGCTTTAAATAATGTTTCCTCCTTCTCATGCCCCTTCACAACTGGATCAGGGTAGGGTTTTTTTGCGTTTTTTTTTTTTTTTTGGCCGCCAAGCCTGCAGCATGTGGAAGTTCCCAGGCCAGGGATCAAACCCAGACCACGGTGGTAACAATGCCAGGTTCTTAACCTGTGGAGCCACCAGGGAACTCCCAAGCCAGGGTCGATTTAGAATGAAAGGTGTCATGCGTGTGGTGTTCTGACCTGATCCATTCAGCGTTTACATGCTGGGTGGGAAGCTTTCTTTCAAGTCCCCGAGGCCCCACGGCGGTGAGAGTCACGGGTATCTTGCGCCTGGGCGTCCTCGTCCTGCCTCTCCCCCAGATCTTCATGAACGTTGCCATCTTCGAGGACGAGGTGGTGGCCGGAGTCAGCACCCACCAGGAGCTCTTCCCCCACAGCCTGCTGAGTGTGATCGCCAACTTCATCCCGTTCTCCGACCACAACCAGAGCCCGAGGAACATGTACCAGTGCCAGATGGGTAAGCGGGCCGGGGCTGCCCACAGCCGCACGCACGGAGGAGAGGGCTTGTGGTTCCTTTGAAGGGACTTCAGACTCAGAGAAAAGGCACAAGTTCCAAGGATAATACAAAGAACTCCCATAATTTTGCTTTGTTTGCACTGTTTTCCACTTGAAAATGAGCTGCAGACACAATACTCCTTGACCCTGAAATTATTTCAGTGTGTCATTGCTTAGCAACGGGGAGTCCCCCCCAGCACAGCCAAGGACAGTTATTAAAACCACCCCCTCCGCCCAGCAGCGTTTCTACCCCATAGTTTGTGTATATCCCTGACATCCCCTTTTTATGCCTTTATTATACCACACAGGGGCCCATAAACTAGGTCTAGAATTGTTCGGGACGGTGGAAGCTGTACATAAACAGGATCACATTAAATGCCATTCTGTACTAAACTCACGTTGCTCCATGAAGGTCTGCTTCCATTTTTCACGCCGTGTATTTGTCTGCCGTAAACACAGCCAGCATGATTTATTTATTCATCCCCCTGCGACGAATATTTAGTTTCTGATTTTACACGTCACCTTTATCATCAAGGGAGAAAAACCAAAACGCTATTTCTTTTTTTCCCCTCTGCAGGTAAGCAAACCATGGGCTTTCCTCTTCTCACTTTTAAAGACCGGTCAGACAATAAACTATATCGTCTTCAGACTCCGCAGAGCCCTCTGGTGAGACCGTACATGTATGACTACTATGACATGGATAACTATCCAGTTGGGACCAACGCCATCGTTGCTGTCATTTCTTACACTGGCTATGACATGGAAGATGCCATGGTAAGTTCTAATCGGAGCTGCAGCTCCCTCCTTCTCATTTCTCACTTTTCCATTGACTGGGAGGTTCCCCAGGGAGTAGTTTCTGTGCCCCCGAGTGCGGAGTATTTGGTGTGGGAGTGTTCTGTTAAATATTTCATTCCTGGGAGTTCCCGTCGTGGCTCAGTGGTTAACGAATCCAACTAGGAACCGTGAGGTTGCGGGTTCGATCCCTGGCCTCGCTCAGTGGGTTAAGGATCCGGCGTTGCCGTGAGCTGTGGTGTAGGTTGCAACGCGGCTCGGATTCCGCATTGCTGTGGCTGTGGCGAAGGCCGGCGGCTACAGCTCCTGTTAGACCCCTGGCCTGGGAACCTCCATATGCCGCGGGTGCGGCCCTGGATAAGGCAAAAAGACAGAAAAAAAAAATAATTTCATTCCCAGTCTTAGGTAAAAGAGACAGGCTTTGTGGGAGATCGCTAAATATTCATAGACATGTAGCCTGCAGGCTTCGAGTGCATGGAATGAATAGGTGGTGAATGACTACGGAGTGTTACGTAGTGGGACTGTCTACCTTTTATATTTATGCGTGGTTAGGTTTTAAGCCATTTACACTGAGTTTTAATAGCACAGGTGACTTGGGAAGTGAGGGTAGTTTTAAAGGCGAATGACAGCTGTCCTAAACCAGGTGCTGTGATTCTAACCAGTTTTATTTTTTAAAACTCTCCTTTGGCCTCAAGTCTCTTAATGATTCTTGGATTGACAGATTGTGAATAAGGCCTCTTGGGAGCGAGGCTTTGCCCACGGCAGCGTCTATAAGTCCGAGTTCATAGATCTGTCTGAAAAAATCAAACAAGGAGATGATAGTCTGGTGTTTGGAGTCAAACCCGGTGACCCGCGGGTTGCGCAGAAGCTGGATGGTGACGGATTGCCGTTTATTGGAGCACAGCTGCAGTATGGAGACCCATATTACAGCTACCTGAACCTCAACACCGGGGAAAGCTTTGTGACTTATTACAAGTAAGTGTGGCAACATACTCAGTGCTGCTTTTTATTTGTGCTGTGCCACCATGGGAACCCCTCAGTGTGCTGCCTTTAAAAGCATTTTCTCAGAGAAACTGCTGGAGGTCAACGAAAGTTATTTTTCAACAGGAGAATTTTTGGAGAAAGTGTAAATCATTAACTGGGCATTTTTTAAAACAAGACAGAATTCTCAGAGTGCCCGTCGTGGAGCAGGGGAAGCAAATCTGACTAGGATCCGTGAGGTGGCGGGTTCAATCCCTGGCCTTGCTCAGTGGGTTAAGGATCCGGTGTTGCCGTGAGCTGTGGTGTAGGTCGCAGACGCGGCTCAGATCCCGCATTGCTGTGGCTGTGGTGTAGGCCAGCAGCCACAGCTCTGATTAGATTGCTAGCCTGGGAACCTCCATATGCTGTGGGTGTGGCCCCAAAAAGCAAAAAAAGGGGAATTCTATGGTCTGTTGTACCATCTTTGTTTTTCTGCTTTTCTCAACTGTTACAACTGATGAGGTATCTGTGATTTATCCTAAAACCGTATTATTGAAACTTGATCATCTCTTTCATACGTGTTAGCAATGTTTCCTAGCTAAAATGTTGAGTTCATTCTGCCTCTTGTTAAAAATGAATTTTTTTAAGCTTATTTTGCAACTGTAAAGTTGGTTTCAACGGTAGGTCTTCAGTTGCCTCTCTTGCTAGTATTCTTGCAGGAGCACACAGTCCCGTGGTGAACACAGTCAGCGTCTTATTCATAGATCCTTCTAGGGACTCCAGCCACGTGTACTGGAGAACAGACCTGACAGGAGGTTTTGCAAATATGCTTTATGAAGCACTATCAGTAAAACTCAACATCTCCAGTGTTTAAGCCGATATTTTCGCTTTCTGCCCCTTTTCGGTTGTCGTTGCTGGTAGGAGTAAAGAAAATTGTGTCGTGGATAACATCAAGGTGTGCGGTAACGACACCGGAAGCGGCAGGTTCAAGTGTGTCTGCGTCACGATGCGAGTGCCCCGGAACCCCGCCATCGGGGATAAGTTCGCCAGCCGCCACGGGCAGAAGGGCATTCTGAGCCGGCTGTGGCCGCTGGAGGACATGCCGTTCACCGAGAGCGGGATGGTGCCCGACATCCTGTTCAATCCTCACGGGTTTCCGTCCCGCATGACCATCGGCATGCTGATCGAGAGCATGGCGGGCAAGTCTGCAGCTCTGCACGGCCTCTGCCACGACGCTACGCCCTTCACCTTCTCCGAGGAGAACTCGGCCCTGGAACACTTCGGCGAGACGCTGAAGGCAGCCGGCTACAACTACTACGGCACCGAGAGGCTGTACAGCGGCGTCAGCGGGCTGGAGCTGGAGGCGGACATCTTCATCGGCGTGGTCTACTACCAGCGCTTACGCCACATGGTCTCAGACAAATTCCAAGTGAGAACGACGGGCGCCAGGGACAAAGTCACCAACCAGCCTATTGGGGGGAGAAACGTCCAGGGCGGGATCCGATTCGGGGAGATGGAGCGGGACGCCCTCCTGGCGCACGGCACGTCTTTCCTGCTCCACGACCGCCTCTTCAACTGCTCCGACCGGTCGGTCGCCCACGTGTGCGTGGGGTGCGGCAGCCTGCTCTCCCCGCTGCTGGAGAAGCCGCCCCCGTCGTGGTCGGCCATGCGCAACAGAAAGTACAGCTGCTCTCTGTGTCACCGCAGTGACACCATCGACACCGTCTCCGTGCCTTACGTGTTCCGGTACTTTGTGGCTGAACTGGCAGCTATGAACATCAAAGTCAAACTGGATATCGTGTAACTTGATGCTGGCCTTTTGGGTCAGGATCGCCGTTCGTTCAAACGGAAGGTGACTTTGTAACTTTAGTTCAGGGAGGCTGTTAATAGGTGACTCTGCAGTTTTTCAAGGTTGTCGGTGCTCTCGACCAAGACCTGGCAACTGAGGATTCAGGTCCCGAGTCTCTCTGTTTTAATTACTACTGAAGATCATTTTCGGTGTATTTGCTCAAAGAGTCCACAAGTGTCTTTTTTTTTTTTTTTGCCTTATCTAGGGCCGCACCCGCGGCATATGGAGGTTCCCAGGCTAGGGGTCTAACAGGAGCTGTAGCCGCCGGCCTTTGCCACAGCCACAGCCACGCGGGATCCGAGCCGCGTCTGCAGCCTACACCACAGCTCACGGCAACGCGGGATCCTTAACCCACTGAGCAAGGCCAGGGATCGAACCCACAACCTCATGGTTCCTAGTCGGATTCGTTAACCGCTGCACCACAATGGGAACTCCCACAAGTATCTTTTTTTAAATGATGCATTGATAAAAAGGAAATTCAGAGAAAAGTCTTTCCAAGCCCAGGTTCCTTTATCTGCTTTCAGCAGCAGTGACTGTCAGACCTTTGTCCGGTGGAGCAGAGCAGCCCAGTATAAACACAATGTAAGTCATATATGTAACTTTATATTTTCTTGTATCTACACTAAAGTAAAAACAGGTAGGACAGTTTTTAACAGCTTCATTGAAGTGTAATTGTTCCACGAAAAAGGCACCTATTTAAGAAATATAATCTAGTGGCTTGAACAGAAGCATACACCTGTGACTGACCACCGCAATCATGGTAATAAACATCACTTTCAGAAGTTTCCTTGTGTCCCTTTGGATTGTGTTTTGTTGGCTTTTTTTTTTTTTTTGGCAAGAACCCTGAGCTTGGGAGTTCTCTTGTGGCACAGCAGAATCTGGTGTGTCACTGGCTCTATCCTTGGCCCAGGAATTTCCACATGCTGTGGGCATAGCCAGAAAGGAAAAAAAAAAAAAAATTGAGCTTAACATTTATCCTTTTAAGGAATTTTTAAGTGTATGAGACAGGATGGGTGATGGGTACAAAGAGAATGTACGCACAACTCTAGAAGTTACTCACTGGGTGTAAGTGGACCTTCATACCCAGTGAAGAGCAGCTCTCATTTGCTGCTTCCCCCAGCCCCTGATAACCACCGCTCTGCTCCCTTGTTCTCTGGGTTTGTTTTCGCTACCTCATACTGCTGAGCTCGGGCAGTATCTGTCCTTCTGCAACTGGCTTATTTCACAAAGCCTGAAGTCTCCTACATTCGTCCATGTTGTTGCATACAGCAAGAATTTTCTTTTTTTTTTTTTCACTTTTCAGGGCTGTACCCGCAGCATTTGGCAGTTCCCAAGCTAGGGGTTGAATCCGAGCTACAGCTGTTGGCCTGCGCCACAGCCACAGAAATGCCATATCTGAATCATGTTGTGACCTATACCACAGCTCATGGCAATGCCAGATCCTCATAGTTGGATTCATTTCCACTGTGCCGTGACGGAACTCCGGAATTTCCTCCTTTTTAAGGCTGCAGGATATTCCACTGTATGTACGTAGCATATGTTCTTCATCTCTTGATGCTGACTTAGGTTGTTTCCATAGCTTAGAAATGATGTTAATACTAATATTTAATGTAATACACCCAAAATGCCATTTTTTAAACATGTAGTAAATATTAAAAATTTACTGAGATATTTTACATTCTTTTTTATACTAAATCCCTAAAATCTAGTGGCTGTTATTTTCTTACCTGTGTACACTACTATATTTTATATGATTGCATCGTCTCCTGCTAATAGATATTTGGGCTGTTACTTTCTTGGCAACACTGCTGGCAATAAGATAACCTTGTATTCACTTCTGCAAGATGCTTTTTGATGTTAAAATATTACTAAGATAATTCTTTCCTGAGTCTGGCTTTAGTCTGGCTAATTACACGGCAGATAGGGCTAGACTGAGGAAAATCTATCCATTCATGGTATATCCTGGCTTTGCTTCGTGAAGGTTTTGAGAAAAATAAGGCAAAGTACGTTGAATCTATTGACTGATACTTGTCCCTACCATTAGTAGAATCCAGATAGACTTCCCGACCTCATTCCAGTCTCTGTCTCACAGTCCTGGAGCTGGTCTTCTGTTCAAGTCTCTCCAGTTTTTCAATTAGTAGGATGACTTTTTAGAGGCAAATTTTTTTTTTGTCTTTTTGCCTTATCTAGGGACGCATTCGCCGCATATGGAGGTTCCTAGGCTAGGGGTCTAACAGGAGCTGTAGCCGCTGGCCTTCGCCACAGCCACAGCAACGCGGGATCCAAGCCACTTCTGTGACCTACACCACAGCTCACGGCAACGCCGGATCCTTAACCCACTGAGCGAGGCCAGGGATCAAACCCACAACCTCACGGTTCCTAGTCGGATTCGTTAACCACTGAGCCACGATGGGAACTCCTGTTAGAGTGGATTTTAAGCTGCTCTGCCTTCTAACTGTTTACTGGTTTGATTTGCCTCTTTTAACTCCAAATTAGGAATAACAAAATTGAGACCTCAGTTC